>CAWVQM010000194.1:0-28327 GCA_963932345.1 Ophion ventricosus | reverse complement strand
GATGACACGATCGGCAAGTTCCAGATGTCAATTTTTTTTGTTTCTTCTCGGTTTTCTATGTATATATGTACGCAGGACGCGGTCGTAACGCGTCCAGAGCCCTGAAAGCTTCCGAGGACTGGAGCCGTAGTGGTTTGTACGAGAATGGCAAGCTTCTCGGACACTCTGGCATACCACACACCATGCGACACCTTTCGAGTGACCGAGGCTGCTGCTGTGTTTCTCCTCGTGGTGCTTTGCTGCTCCTTGCTATACGAGAGGCCTGTTTGGACCACACACGAAGGATCCCCCCGTTCTCCTTGCGTCCTCTCTCTCTCTCTCCTCTCTCTCTCTCTCTCTCTCTCTCTCTCTCTCTCCTCCCTCTCTCTCTCTCTCTCTCTCTCTCTCTCTCTCTCTCTCTCTCTCTCTCTCTCTCTCTCTCTTCTCTCTCTATTTTTTCGTCGTGGCTCCCGCTCACTTGCCTCGTTCTTATCGTCCTCGCACGAGAAAGGAACAAAATCTCATAAAAAAAAACATAAATTATCCCAGCTACGACGTAAGGTCGATAAGCAATTGGCGATTAACGTGATTTTATGGCTATAGCGAGAAAGGGCGGGAAGGATAAGAAGGTTTGAGTGCTTAATTGCGCGATTGGCAGGACAATGATTATCGATCAATGTTGAAGAATGGATTTTTATTTCCTTTGAAAAAATTCAGCTCAACGAACAGCACAGGACAGGGTCCCGTTTCTTTCGTAGTGTTTGCGCTGCTTAAACCACACGAAAGTAAATAGAGAATGACAAAGAGAGAGAGGGCCCATTTAGAGTCCCTTTCGAAGGATAACCTCGCAGGGACCCAAAACAGACCATAAATACGAACAATTACTTGTTTTGGTTGGGACCTCGGAGTTTTCATTCGCGCGGAAAATGCACGCCCTATGACTTCTCTTCTACATATTTGGTCCTGTGGCTACTCTCACCCCCGCGGCGTCCACTTCCGATTCGGTCTTCGACATTTTCTTGAAGCTTTCTCTCTCTCGCTCTCTAGGACGCGCTTTCCACCGTTCTCGATACATTGTTGTTTGGTGCGTCCGGTGTGCGACGAAAAGTTGTTCGTTTCGAAAAATATATCGCAAAGAGCTGCCCGGGGGTGCGGGTGAAACGACAATAGAGACCACCACGATCGAGAGTTGTATTTCCATCCACCCGATATATGCTAGAGCCTCGGGACGTGCCGCAATTAGCTACAATGCGGGGTTAAACCCCCTGCTAGGTTGTACCATCGTTCGAACACACGAGCGCAAGAAAATTCCCTCGTCTTTTCTCAGCTCCAACCCGCATAACGTTTTTTCCCGTCTTGTCGCTACGATAGCGCATTTAATTTTTTTTTCTTTCGTTCCTACTTGCAACTCCTTTGGACCTCCGCAATGCTTTTTGTCTCTCGAATTTTCGGAAAATTCGAAGCGTGGGCTGTGGACGCTCATATATTAGATGAAGTAAAAAGTTCTCAGCGTTTTTTCGCTTTATTTCGACGATGAAATTAACATAGTTAGGATTATCCGATTTAGATCAAATATGCGCCGTTTTGTTCGATAACTTTTGTCCGTTTTGAAGGCAATTTCATAATTCCGCGATTGAAGAAGTCCTCGTCCCTATTGGTCAAAAACTTGACCCGCTCATTTTCACAAGCCTCTCTTGAGGCCAGTTTTGTACCATCAAGAAAATTTTGCAAATGCTTGAAAAGGTGATAATCGCTTGGTGCCAGGTCTGGATTATACGGTGGGTGCGATAGAACCGCCCATCCAAGTTCTGGGAGCTTCTGGTGCGTCGTTAAAGATGTGTGCGGCCTGGCGTTGTCTTGATGGAACACAACACCCTTCCTATTGGCCAATTCTGGCCGCTTCTGGTCGATCGCCTGCTTCAATTTGGTCAGTTGTTGATAGTAGAGGTCCGAATTCAGTGTTTGGCTCGATGGGAGCAGCTCATAGTGGATGATTCCCTTCCAATCCCACCAAACACACAGCAAAACTTTCTTGGCCGTTAATCCGGGCTTGGCGATCGTTTGGGCCGGCTCACCGCGATTGGACCACGATCTTTTTCGACTGTTGTTCTCGTATGTGACCCATTTTTCATCGCCAGTCACCATCCGCTTCAAAAATGGGTCGATTTCGTTACGTTTCAGCAAAGAATCGCAGGCATCAATTCGGTCCAAAAGGTTCTTTTGCGTCAATTCGTGTGGCACCCATACATCGAGCTTCTTCTTGAGACCAGCCTTATGCAAATGGTTCCAAACGGTTTTCTGGCTAATCTTCAGTTCCTGGGCAATGGAATAAGTGCTCACATGCCGGTCCGACTCGACGATTTCCATGATTTTATCGACATTTTCGACGATTGGCCTACCAGAGCGTGCCTCATCGTCGACGTCCATATTACCAGAACGGAATCATTGGAACCACCGCTTTGCTGTTGCATTCGATACTGTATTGGGTCCATAAACAGCACAAATTTTTTTGGCCGCCTGCTCCGCCTTTTCATCTTGGTCGTAGTGGTACTGAAGAATGTATCGAATGTTCTCTTTTTTTACCTCCATTTTGAACACACAACTGGCTTCACCAAGCACAAAACTGTCAAAGAACTTTTTTTCAAGCGTAATGTCACCTTTAAATCGCCGTATAGTATGACCCGATGCGATGTATACATCGTGAGATATGGTTCACTAAAGACATTTAGCGGAAAACGCTCAGAACTTTTTACTTCACCCAATATATATATATATTTTTTTTTTTTATAAATTCAATCCTCGTTTCGTAGATTGAACGACGGTGAAAAAAAATCGTGGAAATTTTTTTACCTTTGATGGAAAAATTGCCAGCTCATATTCAATTAAACGCTTTTCGCGGATTCGTTTTTTAAAATAAACATCATTGTTTAGTAGATCGCTGAAGGAGAAGGATAAACTCCAAATTCTCAAAGAATGGGAAAAATAATCCAAAGCCTTATACTTTTCATTTGAAGACATTCTCCCTGATATTCAACAATGAAGTTTTTTCGTATTTTTTATATAAGTCCAATTCTTTTAGATCGCACAACCACCCAAGGGGGTAATAAAATCCTCATTTCCATCATCTTTCCGTAACGAAATCGCACCCAATTGTCAAATTATGAGTCTTTCTTCGTATGGTTGCATTCAAAAGTCGAAAAAAAAAAAAACAAATGTCTCGAAGCCCCAAATTCTAAAAATCCCTTTAAAATTACACCTGGACGTGGCTGGACTTCGGGACATTCCTCGTACGACCGAAAGAACAAATTCCCACAACGAGACAGCGTTGTTCCGCGCCCGTGAGTAGGAACTCGGGAAGGGGGGAAGTTGGGGGAAAAAAAAGCGATGCGGGCCGAAAATATGCAAATGAATCGAGAAATTTTTCACGGGGTGGTTTGCCCACTCGTGGACTGAGGAGATTCCCCTTGATGGGGGGGACTAGGATCCCAAAAGAAATGTCTCCTCTTCCATTATCTCCGGGGTCGCACTGGCCCGAAACTTTGGGTCATTAGCATACGCGCGCTTATATAAATGAAAACCTGTCTCCTCAGCCGGGGCCCTGGGGGAACGAACAATCAACGACGATCTCACTGTTTCGCGTCACGCGTTCCTAGATCTCGTTTCTTTATCCAAGGTGTTACGGGCAGAGGGGTGCGAGTTAAACGAGCATACGGTAGAATCCTTCGGAGGACGAAGCACCGAGCTTTATTTCCGGTCCCCCGTGAGGACGACGGGACGATGGAAAAACCACCGGTACGACCCTTGACGTCTTTCTGGCCAACGGTCCTGCCACGGGATACCGGTTATCCCGTCTTCCTGCTACGGGACGTTTCGTCCCGGCAACGAAGAAGAAGAAGTAGAAGAAGAAGAAGACTCGCCCCGCGCGCAGTTCCCTTTTTCTAGTACTTCGCCGGAGATTAGAAACGTTCAAATGACTCCTCTTGGGTAAGTATACCACGGCAATGGGATACGTACGGTGCGTTGCGTAACGGCTCGTGATGGTTCATAGGTGATCGAGAGGCTCACAAAGAGAGAAAGAGGAGCTCACCAACGGACAATTCGGACGGTCAACGGAAACGACGCACGAATCCGGATCCTTTCATTTTTCTAACTCGTCACTCCTCGATCGCACTTTTGATCATCTTTCAACTATGCTCGCATCACGAGTTCGGCTACGTAGCTCAAATTTTCTGGCAATTTTTTGCTTTTCGATAAAGAGAAAGGTGAACTTTTCATGAAGTCAGATTTTTTTTTCGATCCAACAAGGATTTTCTTTGCTTCTTGAAACGCGAAGCTACGAGGATTGAATAGCTGCTTTTCATTTTCGTGGAGGATAATAATCCTATTTTGTCACGGGCTGTAAATTCTTTTTAGAATCTTTGCATATTTCAATATATAGGTTGAGGGGTGTGCCAAAAGAATGAGTTCATTCTCTTACCTTTGCAAACGATATTATCAGGTGTGAGAAATATTCGTCCCAAAATTGAGCCCTCTGAATTGGCTTGATTCATAGACGAGAAATTTACTCTTCGGTCTGAAACTTGTATAACTCAAGAACTGATCAATACTCCTCAATTGCAGTTGAAGATTCTTCAAGCTAAAGAATCTTCAACTAGATTTACAGCTCTGAAACGCTATTTTTTTAAACCTCTATATCATTGCCCTTACGGAAATTGCAGCTGCTTGGAAGCTTGAAGCTTTTATTGAGCTGGAGACCTCCAATTTAGCATTCATTTTACACCTAACATTGTATGCCCCATAAAATTATTTATTTCAGTAAGAGTTTATATTTTTTCGTTTTTTAACGTTACCTAAAATATACAGATGTTCGCTAACTCAACAACTGATCAATACTTCTCAATTCCAGTTAAGTTTCATCAAGCTAAAGAATCTCCAACTGGATTTGCAGCTCTGAAACGCAGGTTTTTAAATCTCGATATCATTATCTATACAAAAATGGCAGTTACTTGAAAGCTGGAACCTTTTATTGATTTGAGGACCTCAAATTCAGCATATATTTTATACCTAACATTGTATGGCCAATAATATTATTTAAATGGGTACGAACTGATGTTTTCTCGTTTTTTTTCAACGTTACGTAATATATACAGATGTTCGTTTAGCCTTGAATAACTCAATAACTAATCAATACCCCTGAAATTCAGTTGAAGATTCTTCAAGCTGTGAAATCTTTAACTGGGATTGCAGCTCTGCAACGCTGTTTTTTAAATCTCGATATCATTGCCCTTACAAAAATGACAGCTACTTGGAAGCCTTAGGCCACTCTAGAGGCCAAAAAAGGGCATATTTTGTGATTTTTTTTCTTCAGCGAAACCATAAAATAAATCGGAATTACAAAATAAGGGTTTTATTATACACGTAATTGACTATACAAAATTATTTTTTCACAGCGATACTTCGCAGCATTTTTCCGATGACGCCTTTATTTCTGGAAGGTTAACGCCCGGACCAACAGCTCCTATAATTTTTGAGTTATGATGAGACACCAAAGTTTTTTCGATTATATATAAGAATAGCTATAGAAGTACGTAGGATTTTTTTGATATATTGTTTTTTGTCAAAATGGCGCATTTCTAAAACAAAAAGTATAAAATGCCATGAGAAAATCGTCAGAAAATTGTTTATAAAAAAGGAACTATGCAATATAATAAAAAAAATCCTATGTAGTGCCTCAAAAAATGTAATTCTAAATATACAGTTGAAATTTCACGTGAATCGGTTGAAATTTGTTTGAGTTATGAGTCCGGCCGACTTAAAAAATGTAATTTTGAGATAAACGCGTTTAAAGTTAGTAGAAAGTCACGACATGAATCAAGAGGGGTTGCGCTAGAATTCGAAAATTGAGTACTTAGAGATTTTTCACACCCATAATCTTTTGGGACATAATTTTATAGGTACTAAGGTACATATTCAACAAAAAAAACAACAAATCGATTTTTGGAGAATCCTAGAGTGGCCTAAGACCTTAAAGCTTTTATTGAGTTGGAGACCTCCAATTCAACATCAATTTTACACCTAACATTGTATGCCCCATAATATTATTTAAATCGGTAAGAAATGATTTTTTTTTTTTCGTTTTTTTAACGTTACCTGAAATATACACATGTTCGCTTAAACTCGAATAACTCAAAAATTGATCAATACTTGTGAAATCCAGTTAAGATTCATCAAGCTAAAGAATCTCCAACTGGATTTGCACCTCTATAGCGCTGTTTAAATCTCGATATCATTGTCTTTACAAAAATGGCAGCTACCTGCCTTTTATTGATTCGAACACCTCCAAATCAGCATTCATTATACACCCAATCCTGTATGACCAATAATCTAATTTAAACGGGTGAGAAATGATGATTTCACGTTTTTTTTTCAACGTGTCCTAAAATATACACATATGTACACGAAATTTCTCAAGTAATGTCGAACCTACTCGTGGTCCCTCATCCTTCGTGATTGGATTTTCTAAGATTTTTGTAATACGGACCCCCTCGTGAAAATTTCCACAATATGCGTACATCGACGCTTGGAAAGTGTGAAAATCCTAACGGGGAATACCCGACAAAGGCTGTCACCCTCGGGACGGTTGCCAAACAGGATGGAA
The DNA here is from genome assembly GCA_963932345.1 of Ophion ventricosus. Lineage (NCBI taxonomy): Eukaryota > Metazoa > Arthropoda > Insecta > Hymenoptera > Ichneumonidae > Ophion > Ophion ventricosus. Next base: position 21,690 of record CAWVQM010000194.1, on the reverse strand, counting down.
AAAAAAGTACGTTATAGGTGTTGATCTCTGAAAAGGTGGATTTCTCCCTTCTCCGTTCCCGCTGCGCTCTAGCCCTCGATTCATATAAATGTATATACAGACACTCGGCTCCCTTTTTCCAGCTTTTCACTGTCCCATACTCGTGTTATTATGAAACGATGCGAAGAGGAGAAAAAAAAAGGAATGTCCCATCACCCGTCATACGCGAAGGAATGGAGAGCGTGACGCAAGTGAACCCTCCTTCGAGACTAAAATCCGAGCCCAGTGGACTCCCACACTCGGGAACAATGAAAAATCCACCGCATCCACCAATGTATATATATGTATATATATACACATACATCTATAAATGTACGAGAATTTTTGCGTAATCCCATTCAATTTCTCTCCACCCAGTGAGTTACATTGTCGAACTTCTCCCCCCTCCCCCCCCCCCGCCTCTTCCCGCTCCCCTGAGCATCGAGGGGGTAAAACTCTGTATCGTTTGAATGTTCGGGCCCCGACGATTCGATTCGATCGAAAAATTCGGGGATACCTGCCTTGGGACCCCGAGATAATCCCATCCTCAGAGGCATCCCCCCCTGCCTCTTCTTCAATGGGAGTGTGTATACGCTTGGCGCTCGTCTTTGCGTTGGGCTTCCTTTATATTTTGCTATTAACTGTCCCCGTGGCTCCCCCATGGACTTGTGTGCCACTGACACTGTACAACCTGGACTATATAGGGGTGGCTTCGCACAGGGGCACCCCTGGTCTTATTGTCGCACGGTTATTGCCTGCACGGATCTTGGCTTTCCTCTCTTTTCCTTCCTCTCTCTCTCTCTCTCTCTCTCTCTCTCTCTCTCTCTCTCTCACACACACACTCTTTCTCTCTCTCTCTCTCTCTGGCTCTGTCTCTCTCACTCTGTTCTTATTCTTGGATCGACAAAAATTCATAGTCCCTGTAACGAATCATCGATCTATCCCGTACTGTTCCTATGAATGATTCTTCGCTATTACTCTTCCGTCTCGTTCCGGTGCACACGTGTGGGACACCCTCGATTTTGTGCCACTGTCTGCGCGTACACGCGAGGTAGGAAAACGTAAGACCGACGAGACGTTAAGAGGCGAGAAAGAAAGAAAGAGAGAGAGAGAGAGAGAAAGAGAGAGAGAGAGAGAGAGAGAGAGAGAGAGCCAATGGATCGTCGAACGAAGGGTGCAGGAGTTCCACTTTCGTTCCGAGTGTCTTCGAATCAAGATTCTCGATATGATCACTGCCTTCGTCTTGCACAGACGAAAAGAAGAAATTGCAACAAAAGTACTGAGTGTCATGGAAAAAAATGATCAAGAAAATTCTGGGAAGATTCAAGTACGAGGACACTCATGTTTTTTTTACTTTCCTGGTGGGAGGAAACTTTCTCCCACACTGAAAAAAATTACATGGCTAACTAAACTTGATGGAGGACATAAGCGAATAATTTATGGACAATAATGGAATATTCTGTCATTTAAAAAATGATTTAATCCATCGAACTAACGGATACTTGGAATAATAAAATATTTTAGTGTTTCATCTTTATTTCGTAAGCTAGACGCGAATAAACAAGTTTCTTCATCCATAAGTGGTTTCCAAGTGATTTCCAAGTGATTTCCATCTCGAAGGGAAAATTTTGTTAACGAAGAAACAGTTTCGTCCTAACGATGCAAAATCTTCGCATTTGCGATGTATCGATTCTGGGTTCTTCAATCTTCGCTAGTTAATCAAATTTCCCATTAAACTCATTTCCCAAGTGGTGCAGGATTTTTTTGCAAAATTTTGGCACATTGTTCTTCTCTCCACCGAGCGTGTTCTGTCGCATCTCAACGTGACGGAAAACACATACCGTGGCTGCTATCCTCGCTCTGAAGCCAGTGCAGCTATCGCTGATTCTTTTGCATCCGGCTCAGTCTCGGACCACCTTAACACGTGATCGTACTCTTTCAGTCCCGCTCAGTCCTCATTGATCCTACATTGATGTGTTTCTCCTATCCATGCGTGTCTGTCAACGGACAGACGGAGGATAAATGCTCAATCACATTGAAAGTCGATTAAAAAAAAAATGATCGCGAACAAAGGTGTCAGAAGAAAGTAGTAGAAGGAAAATAAGCCGAAAAGCCGAAAATTGGACTTAGACCGATTCGATAGACGTGCTCTCAAAAGTAGAGCAATTTGAAAAATAATAATAAATGCATTGCCCGGAGCAATAAAATATATTGTAATAAGGTTTTCGTTATGATTATTATTATTATTAAAAACTGAGGATGAATTTTTTTATTATTAAAAAATGATTATTGATCATTCATCAGGATAAAAATAAGAAAATTAATTAAAAATAATGATTTTAATAAATAGAAACGCAAACTGTGCAAGTGCGTTGCCCGGAACACTACAATTTACTATAACAATAATCATAATAAATTAATCGATACTCAATCGAATCAGGGAAGACTGCGATTTCGCGTTTTTTATTCTCGAAGTTTTTCGGAGACCGCGGACGAAAAGGTATATCAAGCGCCGGTCTATCTCCCCTGCTGTGGATCCCTCACAATTCTTATCTGTCCCGCAGGAGTTTCTCGTGTTTCTCCCGCGGCTGTCGATCTCCGTTAATTAAAACGAACGTCGGCGGGCCACGCTCGGGTGAATCCCCGACGCCGTTGCCAGCCAGCGACTGCATTTGAAAGTCAAGATGTGACATTTTTTCGATGCCCATCATGAATATATATCCGATCGGTAGGTAATAGGGGGGGGGGGGCGTCTTTAACTCAAGGGATGACAAGGGGATGAAATATTTATCTCGGATCGACGTCTCTGGCCATTATGTTCGAACCGTTGTCGTTTCCTCGCGATCGCAGGATTTCCCGGATTTTCAGCGACAAGTGCGTCACAATCGTTTGACTCGACAAATCTTTTTTTTTCTTCCAACCAACGCGCGTTAGTCGAAAATCCCGAACTGTCGAAACGTCAAGAAACGGAAGTTCCCGTATATACTTTTGTCAGAGGCCGGAAAAAGGCTCACCTGTCGCTGGTCCCCGGGGAAATCCCACGAGAATACTCGGAGGTACAAGAAGACAAAGATCTTCAGATCAAAGTAATGCGCTACACTTACCAACGGCGGATCAGCCGGTCAGATCGATCCTCCTCCTTCACGATCGTCCACGGAGTCCGAAAAACCTCGAAATGCTGTTTTCTCTCATCCACACTTATTTCTCGTTCTTCCTTTCTCACAAGCAGGCCTTTCACGTCGAATCAGACCACGAGGAATCCCCGATGGATCTTTATTGTTCGCGATCGATGACACTTGTCTCCTCTCTTTCTCTCTTTGCGTCAACTTGACTGAACCACGTGGTCACAGGGTAACAATAAAAATTTAAAAAAAAAAACGACGGAAAAATTTCCGACTGTTCGTTTCTTCCTCCCTTTTGGAACTTCGAACCAACGCTGATTGATCTCTTATCAATGATCCGAAGTCACCGTGAATTATACGAGTCTCGTAAATAAACGAATACACCAAACTTCCGGCAAGGGTTCCCGGGCACTTTTGTAACTTCGATAAAAGTCAAGACTTTTGATTCGATAAATTGATAATATACGATTGAAAGTCTTTGGTGTTCCGATACCGACGAAATAATGATAACAATATTAATAATAATAGTCAAATCTCAATAATAATAATACTAATAACTTTTTGTTTCGTTGTATAAATAAAAGAATGATTTTTTTCCCGAAGCGAAATACGTTGTTCGAAAAGTTTACGTTTAATAACGACGTTCGGCTTCGAACCGCGAGTTTCCAAGGATGGTTTCGAACTGAGGCTAGCATGAGAAGAAGTCCCGCGCTGCTGGGCTCGAGCTGTGGGTTTTCGGTTCGTTTTTCCCTTTTTTTTTTATGTCGTCTTCTGTCTTTCTCCTCTCGCTCTCTCTTTCTCTCTCTCTCTCTCTCTCTCTCTCTCTCTCTCTCTCTCTCTCTCTCTCTTTCGTCGTATCCCCTCGTCAGGGACGATGGTGTGGCGTTTGCTTTGCGGCCATGGGCACCTACGGGAGTCGCTCACGGGCCCTCTCCGGCGAGTGGGGAAGGGGGCCCTAACCTCAGTTAACCCCCCCCACTACGCGACCACCACTCACCCTTAAGCCTCCCCCTCTACGACTCGACGCCCCACTCCGACGATACTTCTGTCGGCTCCCAGCGAAGAAAACATATATATATATATATATATACATATTCGTAGTACAGTGAAATTCATTCGCTGCATACGCTTCTTCCATGCTCCACAATTGCTTCAGTTTTTTTTTTATGCTCCTAGTCATCATAAAACTTATCGTCATTACGCGAGTAATCGACCCACCCTCCCTTCCCCCTGCTTCTCGCTTTTTACGTTAATTATAGTAATTTGTGACAGTTTTTCTATTTTCACGATAATACTCCACCTCTTTTATTATTTGTGATCGGTGAGATGTTATTGTTGTTGGGAAATCGCGTTCTTTACTCTTGACTTTGTTGCATCAAGTCAAGCATTCGTCGATGTGTCAATTATGCAAATATTTTCATAGGTAATATTTTTTCGTACGGCTTTATTGGCTATTGAAATTTGGGGGCTCGCCTGTCTCCATTTTTTTATTAATTGTCAATTGCATCACAATGCAATAAAATTCTCGACGGTATTGCGAACAGTTGCAACTATTGTAGGAGTAAAAAGTTCTGAGCGTTTTTACGCTTTATTTCGACGATGAAATTAACATAGGATTATCCGATTTAGATCAAATATGCGCCGTTTTGTTCGATAACTTTTGTCCTTTTTGAAGGCAATTTTATAATTCTGCGATTGAAGAAGTACTCGTCCCTATTGGTAAAAAACTTGACCCGCTCATTTTCACAAGCCTCTCTTGAGGCCAGTTTTGTACCATCAAGAAAATTTTGCAGATGCTTGAAAAAGTGATAATCGCTTGGTGCCAGGTCTGGACTATACGGCGGGTGCGATAGAACCTCCCATCCAAGATCTGGGAGCTTCTGGCGCGTCGTTAAAAATGTGTACGGTCTGTCGTTGTCTTGATGGAACACAACATCCTTCCTATTGGCCAATTCTGGCCGCTTCTGGTCGATCGCCTGCTTCAATTTGGTCAGTTGTTGATAGTAGAGGTCCGAATTCAGTGTTTGGCTCGATGGGAGCAGCTCATAGTGGATGATTCCCTTCCAATCCCACCAAACACACAGCAAAACTTTCTTGGCCGTTAATCCGGGCTTGGCAATCGTTTGGGCCGGCTCACCGCGATTGGACCACGATCTTTTTCGGCTGTTGTTCTCGTATGTGACCCATTTTTCATCGCTAGTCACCATCCGCTTAAAAAATGGGTCGATTTCGTTACGTTTCAGCAAAGAATCGCAAGCATCAATTCGGTTCAAAATGTTCTTTTACGTCAATTCGTGTAGCACCCATACATCGAGCTTCTTCTTGAGACCAGCCTTATGCAAATGGTTCCAAACGGTTTTCTGGCTAATCTTCAGTTCCTGGGCAATGGAATAAGTGCTCACATGCCGGTCCGACTCGACGATTTCCATGATTTTATCGACATTTTCGACGATTGGCCTACCAGAGCGTGCCTCATCTTCGACGTCCATATTACCAGAACGGAATCATTGGAACCACCGCTTTGCTGTTGCATTCGATACTGTATTGGGTCCATAAACAGCACAAATTTTTTTGGCCACCTGCTCCGCCTTTTCATCTTGGTCGTAGTGGTACTGAAGAATGTATCGAATTTTCTCTTTTTTTACCTCCATTTCCACAATACTTCCGTATGACCGGATACTTTTTTGAGATTTTGAAAATTTTGGAAGTGGCAAGCTGTAGGAAAGAAGAGTTCAATTCTCAACCAAACTAAACAATTTTAATCATTGGTCCTTAATAAATGGTTGAAGATATCAAAACAACGATGCAGTCATGTCATAGAAAATGTTTTAAACTACGCTCTGACCGAATTTGAAGTGGATCAGAGCAATAGATTTGAAAATACGACTTACATCGTTTAATAAAAAATAGTTTTGAAAAAAAACTCAACAGAAAAAAGGGTAGTTACGTTAGCGAGGCTGACCCTTCACAAAAATTACCATAACTCGGCAAAGTTTCGTCATTTTTAGCGAATTTTTGCTGCATATTAAAGTTGAGACCCTAGGCTAAAAAATTATGCAATAAAAAATCGTATTTTTGAAACTTGAAACGTATGCAGACCCTTTCGTATTCCACCTAAAATGGTTGTTTTTAACTCGACCGAAAACGTGTTTTTTACAATAGCTTTGATAACCCTTAAGGCCTTAGGGCACTGTAGAGGGCAAGAAAGGGCATACTTTGTGATTTTTTTTCAGCAAAACCATAAAATAAATCGGAATTACAAAATAGGGGTTTTATTATACACGTAATTGACTATACAAAATTATTTTTTCATAGCGATACATGTCAAAATAGCGACTGTGTAGTATTTTTACGATGACGCCTTTATTTCTGGAAGGTCAAGGGCCAGACCAACAGCTCTTATAATTTTTGAGTTACGATGAGACACTAAAGTTTTTTCGATTATATATAAGTATAGCTATAAAAGTACGTAGGATTTGTTTTTGATATATTGTTTTTTGTCAAAATGGCGCGTTTCTAAAACAAAAAAGTATAAAATGCCATGAGAAAATCGTCAGAAAATTGTTTATTAAAAATGAACTATGCAATAAAATAAAAAAAATCCTACGTAGTGCTTCAGAAAATGTAATTATAAATACAGTTAAAATTTCAAGTGAATCGGTTGAAATTTGCTTGAGTTATGAGTTCGGCCGACTTGAAAAATGTGGTTTCGAGATAAACGCGTTTAAAGTTAGTAGAAAATCACAACATGAATCAAGAGGGGTTGCGCTAGAATTCGAAAATCGCGTACTTAAAGATTTTTCACACCCATAATCTCTTGGAATATAATTTTATAAGTACTAAGGTACATTTTTAACAAAAAAAAATCGATTTTCGGAAAATCCTAGAGTAGCCTACGGCCTTAATGTAATATGACCCTAAAATTCACTCCGGAAAGGCACACGAACCGAATTTTCGACACACGCATAGGCGAAGCCGCGGAAAAAAGCAAGATTTCCTATACAATCAAATTTAAAGAAAAAGCTCTCGCAGAAAGCTCTGTGCAGAAATCCGTTGGGGAGTCCCCAGACCCCACCACATCCCTATAGGGATTTGATAGGGACGCCGCACATGGGTCCACATTGGAAATTACGTGGATTCCGTATTATTTCCCGATTGACATCGTTTGACACTTCATTATTTGAAATTCTCAACTGGAATTTGTTGAACTGTCAAGAAAAATATCCTTTCGTGATCCCTTGCATAAATGTGTTGGGAAGTCCCAAGATGCACCCAAAAACCTCTATAGAAATTTGTTAGGGACACCGCACATAGCGAGTCCTCATAGGGATCTAATTGGATTCTGGACTGTACCCCGATGAACGCCGTTTAAGAATTCCTACCATGTAAAAATTTTAAAAACTGTGAAAAGTTACGAGAAAAAAATCGGCGTGTTGAAACATAACCTGCAGGCTTCGTCAGCGTGTGTGGTGGTACAATGTCAAAGTGCAGTAAAATAAATAACGAACCATAATTACAGTGGATTTTCAGCCATGCGTTGATGTTCAGCGTTTTTTTTAAGATATACTTTTTTGACCGATTTATACTATTTTAAGATATGGTTTATACTTTTTCAAAGATCGACTTATTTTGTATCTCAATATATTTTTTTTAGCAAATTTAACGTACAGAATGGGATGGGATCCACCAAAAATCGTATCGGATTTTGTTCGAACATGTGAGACTGCTTTAGTATTCAAATTGCATTCGTATATTGGATTCCAATGGGGTATCCCGATTGGAATCCAATGGGGTATCCCGATTGGAATCCAATATACGGACGTGACGTTATGATATAGCGATCCAGTGCGATAGCCTATTGGATCCCTATCAGGAAGTAGGGACAAGTATGGGAATTCACTTGGATTCCAACGACAATTTATGCAGGGGGGACGAACAAAAATTTCACGCATCCCGATTTTTCTACCGTCACACTATCCTCGAGTCATATTTTTTTATTTCCCAATCGAAAGGATTCCAACCACGAGGTATCATTCGCACGCGAATATTGTTGTTATTAATCCGATTCCGTCCTCGTATACATATATAGTTTTAACTTCGGCATGCAACGCGGGCACGCTTTAGCTGGTTGTCGGTGGCAAAGACGGAAAGATACACGATCCACGTGTGGGCAAACCCGATATATAGCTATAAATGCACGATACATGGCGGCAAGAAGCTGCGAAGGAGATGAAGATAAATAAAGGAGGGAGGAGGTATAGAAGCTCCTCGTAGGTAATAGAGGCCTTGCCCCTCTGCTTCGAGTAGCTCACTTACGCATTCCCTTCGTGTATTCGCTACCTCGTATACCTATACCCATAATAATAATAATAATAATAATAATAATGATAGTAGTTTCGAGGCTTTTTTATTGTAATAATAATACTACACACGTGCTCGTCTTCATTTCTTATTTATTCCCTTGTATACACGGGTTATTTCAGGTAAAGTCGACGACTAGGAAACTTTCTTAAGCTGATAACAATTTTGGCGCATCGTAGAAGAAAAGCTATTAGGGCAGTATAATTGTCAAAAAATTTGAAAGAATCGTTTTCTTTTTCATTTAATGTTATTATTCTACGGACCTTTTAGATGCGTTTTTAAACGCGTTTTTTTCCAAACTGTTTTTCAAGTCGACAATCACAATATTTTGATAACCAATTGACCGATTGGGCTCAGGATTGGCATACACGTTCAGTAGACTGTTTTTCAACGTTAGTATCAGAATTGGGTCCAAATATTCAAAATAAAAGTTATATTCCTCGCAAAATGAGCAGAAAAAAAAGGAAAAATTAAGGCCCCACACCACGGTAAAAAAAAAATTTTTTTGTCATTTTTTTTTTTCATTTTCTGAAAGATACATTTGTTAAGAATACTCTCACCAAATTCTTTAAAGAAATTTGTAAAATTGGCGGAGATACAGCATTTTATGTGAAACCGTGCGAAGCGCACGACCGCGTCGAGTGACAGATGTGCCGCAATAAAACCGATATACGTGGACCTTAATAAAGACGAGCTTCTTCAACGATGTTCAGGCGCTTTTCACCAGAATAACAACGAGTGTTTGAACTCTGTTATATGGAAATTTGCGCCAAAGACACCGTGGAGCGGCAGACCCACAGTTGAAACTGCCGCTAATATTGCTTCAATACTTTTTAACAATGGTCATATTGGCCTCATAAATGTATTGGAGATATTAAACATAAAAATTGGTGAAACACTCTACCAATATTGTCAAAACATCGACGAGAAGCGAATACGCGAAGCCGAGCATGAAGCCGAAAAAAGCACGCATGAGGGTCGTCTGCGTGCAAAACATGAGAAAAATGATGAGTCTCTGGATGCTGAGGAGCTGTTGTATGGTCCAGGAATATCTGACTAACGGTGAGAAACAAAAAAAAAGAGACAACTAAAAAATTTAGTTTGTATATTGAATTATCCTTCAGCAAAACTTTGAACGTGTTTTTCTTGAAACGACGTTTTTCAACCTGGTTGACAACATATTAAAAAAACTATTCATCCGATTTGCATGCGCCAAGTCTTAAACTGTTCGAAAATTCCGTCTCTATGGCACCACGTAGGGATTTTTTTTTATAAAGGGCCCCCTTCTATTTTTTTTTATGAACGATGAAAATTTTCCATGAAAATCGGAAATAAAATTCGCTGGTCCGCCATTTTTTTTTTAGATACCGAAATTCCCTTACGTGGTGCTGTAAACCTATATGTCTAGTTTCTAAATATATTTTAATTTTATTTTTCAGATGAACCGTATGGCTTAATCGCTATCAACCGCCGAGCAGCAATTTCGTCGGAGTGTCCTCTTGGAGGCGGCGTACACCGCAAACTATACTTTAGATTCGAGTACAAAAATTTGTATACAGTCTTCTATATGTATATATTGACTATGAGTATTAATAAAAAAAAATCTATTGATCGTTTGCTTGAAAATAATTACGAAAAATACACCCTCGTACCGCGCACGAACCGTGGTGTGGGGCCTTAATAAAGTTTATCATGCCGCTATTTTGTGAATTTTTTTTTTCGCTGAATCTGGTACCAAACATTACAACACGCATACAGATTAGGAATATGTTTGGTTCTATGTTCACATTCATACAACGTCCACACCACGGGCCGCCAATTGGGGGCGTTTTTCGCGCACTGTTGCAAACAAATGTACAAAAGTACATGATTAATTTTTTTCTCGTGTATACATGTGCTTGAAGGATCAATCAGTATTTGTAAATCATTTTAGAAAGAAAACTGGAATAGTTTGACAGTAATTCCATCCGGAAAAGCACGTCCGAAAGAGAGCTCACGATCAGCAGAAAAATACTTCCTCAAGGGCAAGTTCATGACGATGAAATCCGATTTTTTCCACATATTTGCATCCTTAGAGTCTTTAGATCACGTGGATAAAAGGATATTTTCATTTCTAAAGTATTTTACAATTTACAGCCTAAACGTTAAACTTTAATTTCGTTTTTTTTTTGGAAACAGCATTTCTCAGCGCGCCAGGCGCTCTACAGCTTCAACGGATTAACCGATTCACATGAATATCTGCGCAATTGAAAAGAAATTTAATTCGCGGGGCCATCAGGAAGCGATTTTTGTCAAAAATTGATGTAAAAATATTTTTTTCGTCCGTTGAAGTAAAAAAAACCGGGCAAAAAAATTGAATTCTATTTTTCAACCGGCTGCCGCTTTTATCCAGGAGTTTTTCAAAAAATAAAAAAAACCGATAAGAGCCTCCAAATTTAGTCTAGTCCGATAATATTTAAGCTGTTTTTATTTAAGATGAACTGGCAAGGCTGTGAAGCGCCCCGCGCAGACCAAAACACGCCGTGCATGGCATTATTTGACTGGAGCCGCTATTTTAGATTTTTTTTTAAATAAATAAAATTGAAATTTACCCTCCATTGATAGAAGAATAAAATACGTTGAAACAAATTTCCTAAAGTATTTATTTTACATTTAAAAAAATTGCCAAAGTTCATGCATTTTTCATGCCTCTCGACGGTAACCTTGCCTTAATTAATGAAAGACTTCGTCGTCGTTTTTCATTACCGCGCTTCATTAATTGTTTAATTAATTTAATTAATTTTTTAATTAAAAAATTAATTTTTTATTAATTTTTTTTCATTACCGCGCTTCTATCGTGTTTTTTTCTCAGAACAAAAATTGCATTATTTTTCATTATAATAACACAAGTGTTTAAATTCTACAATGTTATTAATTTTTCGTGTCCACAACTTTAATTAAAATGATATAAAATAAAAATATATTTTTCAAAATGTTTGTTCTTTTATTTGCCGAAAGAAAAGATTCAATTAGAAACGTCCCATAGTGGTACGGCCAACAATACAGGCAAGTACGTGCGCGCGTATCGTTGAGAGAAGAGGATCTTCGAAACAGCGTACCGAAAGGCCTGTCAAAGAGCGGGGGGGGGGGGGGGGGGGCTTGGCGTGTGGGACCATGGCCTACACTCGGCTCAACATAAGATCGAGTTCCATCGAAGGTCGGTCCTTCCACGCGCACCTCTTCGAGAACTCCCATCTCTTGCCGTGCACGCATATTTGACGACTCGAGAACGTGCAGACGACACGAGTATCGACGTAAGAGCGAAGGAGGACGGAGAGCGGTGAAAAAAAAAGAACGAGAGAGAAAAGTCGGAAGAGAGGGAGGGGAGAAAAGGGGACAAACGATAGATTAATCCGACGAGATCCTTCGCCCAACTTCTCGATCCCCTGCTCTTCGTTCCCTAGGGGTAAACTCGGTAGACGCGTCAGTATACAAGCTCACGAGAGAGAGAGAGAGAGAGAGAGAGAGAGAGAGAGAGAGAGAGAGAGTGCAAGAGGGAGCGAGATGGACGAGCAGGTGCTCCGAAGATTTCAGAAAGCGGGCCGATGGGCCTGTACATACGTATACACGCTTTTAATCAATGGTTTTATCGAGACCGGAAGTACGAAGGCGTTATGAAAAGAATAATCGACCTGATCATAAATCATTCCAATTAAAGTGGTCTGTTACTTTCTTACTTGCAAATACGCGATGTATTTGCAATTTGTATCGTCAACGATGAGGACCGGATGGCAGGAAAGAGCGAGAACGTTCGACGACCCCGGTGGTCCCAATTAGGTAACACGGAATGCCGAAAAAGGGCTCGAATTACCACGCCGCCTTTCTCATAGGGCACATTTTTTTTCTTTTCCGTGGCCCATAATTATTGACCTTGCCATATCTGTGCCGCGCAGTGGTTCGTGCAACAAGGACATCCCCGAAAGATTTTTCACATTATCGAAAAAGTAACCGATGTCAAAGTAGGATATTTTTCCGGCTTTTAAAACTTTTATCGCAGAATGTAAGGAAGACGACGAGCATGCTCGTGAGTAACGAACATCCGGGTATAAGAATTGCAACTCTATCTTTTGATTGTCCGCTGGTGAGGAAAGCACAAAAAGTGACCTCCAACAGACGCATTTGACGATACGATGCAACAAAGTCACGATAATCAGCGGTTTGTGTCAAAGAGAGCAACGATAGGAACGATTGGAATGATTTACGTGAATGGAGATGAAGAAAAGCACCGGGGAATGAAAACATCGTCAGAAAAAGAGACGAAAAAAAAATTTGTCTGCGATCCGAGGGTCGTTCAGAAATCGCGATCAAAGTCGACCCCCGACGGGGTTTTTTTTTTGTTTTGTTTCCCGTCACTCTTTTTCGTGGCCTATACGCTTTTTATCGGTGACCCGAAAATATTGCAGAAATACGTGTAAACAATGATTTGTCTTTTGGACCTTTCGTTAGCTATCTACGTTTATCGGGCATCAGACAGATTTTTTTTTTTTTAAGCCGCTTACGCATCGTATTCATACCTTCGAGCAATGACGAAAAACAAATCTTCATTCGTTTGCAAAATCATATACATTTGAAGTGGTATGCTATTTTGTAGATGTCTCGGTTCGGGATTGAGCAAAATTACTTTTTAGGGCTCGGTATAGTTAAACTAGGAACGTCATGTCTGTCCGGCTGTCACGTCCCTCGTAGTTTCTACAGTTTTAAACCTATATGCACGAAATTTTGCAAGTTGATGCTTCAGACGGGGATCTTCATTAATCCGTAGCAAAATCTCTAAAACAACATTTTTTAAGGGTTTTTTTTTCTTTATATGTAAAATGGGGGCGAAATTTTGCTTCACCCACGTTTTTTTTTTTTCGTTTATTTTCGTTTTTCCCCTGTCGAGTTTCGTTGGCGAAATATCAATCCTTAAAGTGATGTGCGATGTGTGCACCAACTCTAATTTTTCAACTATTGCTTTAAAACATCTGAAAAAATTCTTCATACTAGCATTTGAGCCGAAAATAAGCAGCCGAAAATAAGCGAATTGTCGAAATTTTTTTGTGTCGACAATACTTATTCTACATAATTAAAACTTTCTGTACGTATTATTACGTCTCTTAAGGCCTTGGGCCACTCTAGAGGCCAAAAAAGGGCATATTTTGTGATTTTTTTACAGCGAAACCATAAAATAAATCGGAATTACAAAATAGGGGTTTTATTATACACGTAATTGACTATACAAAATTATTTTTTCAAAGCGATACATGTCAAAATGGCGACTGTGCAGCATTTTTCCGATGACGCCTTTATTTCTGCAAGGTTAACGGCCGGATCAACAGCTCCTATAATTTTTGAGTTATAATGAGACACCAAAGTTTTGTCGATTATATCTAAGAATAGCTATAGAAGTACGTAGGATTTTTTTGATATATTGTTTTTTGTCAAAATGGCGCATTTGTAAAACAAAAAGTATAAAATGCCATGAGACAATCGTCAGAAAATTGTTTATAAAAAAAGAACTATGCAATATAATAAAAAAAATCCTACGTAGTGCCTCAGAAAATGTAATTCTAAATATACAGTTAAAATTTCAAGTGAATTCGTTGAAATTTCAGTTATGAGGCCGGCCGACTTGAAAAATGTAGTTTTGAGATAAACGCGTTTAAAGTTAGTAGAAAGTCACGACATGGATCAAGAGGGGTTGCGCAAGAATTCGAAAATCGAATACTTAGATATTTTTCACACCCACAATCTTTTGGAATATAATTTTATAGGTACTAAGGTATATTTTTAACAAGAAAAAAATCGATTTTTGGAAATCCTAGAGTGGCCTAAGGCCTTAATTCTGTAATTATTTTCAATATTTAACAATGGCGGCTTTGAGACTTTTGCTTCAGAGACAGTTGGCGCCTGAATTGTTCCACGGCGTACGACCTAGCGTCTGATGTATTGATCTGAAACATCAAACTCGAGAAATTTTAGATTTCTAAGACCCACAAGCTCTATGTGAACCTAACAAATCTAAAGACAAATAAAAATTCGAAAAATGGTAGGTGTTTGAAAAAATGTTTTTTCACATGAAATTTTTACTATAGTATTTGTTAATAAAAAAAATAGTTTTTTAAAAATAATTTTCACGAAACTTTAGGTTTACATAGACGGTAATTATATTATCTAAAAGTGTGTAAAATTTCAAAATGATCGATCACATTGTTTTTAAATAATCGTGTACCAGGTTCACGAAAAAGTGGTTTTCAGGAAAACGTGTATAAAGTCTCAGCTTCCTCGTAGCGATTATTTTCAGTAATTAGCTCTTCTTCACTTTACAAAGAGACCCCCGCTCTTAAGTGACATCGGCAAATTCACGAGATATGGACAACCGAGTTATGGCTAAGTTGACGTCATGGAAACTCCATAAGAGGACTGGACAAATAACTTTGTCGCGCGTTGCTGGAAGCTTCGTTGATAAAATATCAAACATCAAACCAAGCCCCCTCCCTTGAACCCGCCTGTACCGTTGGAGTATTATGATCGGAATGAAATCGAAATTAGTATACAATAAATATTTGTGGTACAACAAAATAATAACTACGTATTAGCTAAACATTAATTCTTCACATATCACGAGCAAATGACTGTGAAACGCTACTTCATGCGTGGCCCGACACGCACTTGGCAGATTTTTTTTTACGAACGAGCAGGAACACACGTAGAGTCGAGTATAGCGTCTTGGCGTGGGACTTGACGAGGACCACTGTACAGAGGCTGCTTGCTCTGCTGGGGGCGCCTTAATCGTTTTTTTCCGCCTCTTTCTTCCTTCTTCTTCTTCTTCTTCATCTTCGTGCTAGCCTTTTTTATTCCCCACTCCCCCCATTGTAGATATATATATATATATATTTATCAACACACGCATGCAACGTCCCCCCCCACCTCCGCGTTTTGCCTGCTCCCCATATCTGCTCTTGTGCCATATATCTCTCGTTCTCTCATACGCGATCATTCGAGAACGTTTTTCTCGCTCTTTGATTCCCCAGTCTTTCTTAGGCCAGTTACAATCTTTCTCTTGCTCTATTCGGCCGTTTTTTCTCTTTCTTTCGCTCTCTCTCTCTCTCTCTCCCTGCTGTCTCCTTTTATCGTCGGGACATTGAAGGTCCCCAGGCCAGCAAAACCGAAGGAATACACAGAGAGACACGTGCGTCGCGATCTTCTCCCCGCCCATTTTCCCTCTCGCTTTTCACGCTCTTGCCGCATTCGCGCGTGTGTCGTACGTGAGAACACTCCCGTGTAAAAGAGACCCGCGCCCGTACGAGGGCCCCGAAGATCCACGACGCGCACACTTGCTCGCGGCCGCATGCGCCCAGAGAGTTTCGTTCCTCCGCCACTCGGCGCGTACGTAACGTGCGACCGCGTGGTGGGGGCAACAGGTGGATCCGAGGGAGCATCTAGTGTACGCGCGACGAATTATTTTTACTATACGGGCTCTTTCTTCTCCTGGGAATAATTCGCTTATTGCTTTTTCTTTCGTCAACTTTTTTGTTTTCTTTTTTTTTTTTTGACATGAAGGTGCGTTTGAAATGCAAGAAATCGCCGGATGTTTCAGAGGTGGAAAAAAAATACTACAATTTTTCATATATCCCCGATCCCGAGTTTCCACAGACGTCCATCCAATCGTATCTTTATCCATTTGAGTTGTTTAAAAAAAAAAGTTCTATTGTTTTATTCAGCATTGATCTTTTGTAATAATTAAACAGAATGTCAAAAGGGTCTTTCTTTGAAATAATTCGAAAGATAATTATTAATTGTTTTTATATCACGATAATTGAAATTGTAGATGTTGCCGCGAAATGCCACGCTATCGGCACTGGCACTTGTGACGTTATCGTTCGAACGCGACCGAATAGGCTGTGTATACGGCTTACACGTAAGAGTACACAAATGTGAAATTTTGTGTCATTTTACATCGGAAAACATCTCGAGCATTCTGAAAAAGTCGAAAACTAGTTTAATTTTCGTGCAACGATGCGTGAAAGTGGATTTGTGAAAGCAAATTCGAGTAATTTACCGACCGTGGATAACTGAAAATTTTGAGGTTAGAAGAGGCTTGATAAATTGTGTCAGTTATGTGTCGCTACGTATCATAAGCATTTTGAGAAAGACGAATTAAAAAAAATATTTCAATACAGTTTATATTAGATGAAGTAAAAAGTTCTGAGCGTTTTTTCGCTTTATTTTGACGATGAAATTAACATAGTTAGGATTATCCGATTTAGATCAAATATGCGCCGTTTTGTTCGATAACTTTTGTCTATTTTGAAGGCAATTTCATAATTCCGCGATTGAAGAAGTCCTCGTCCCTATTGGTAAAAAACTTGACCAGCTCATTTTCACAAGCCTCTCTTGAGGCCAGTTTTGTACCAGCAAGAAAATTTTGCAAATGCTTGAAAAAGTGATAATCCCTTGGTGCCAGGTCTGGACTATACGGCGGGTGCGATAGAACCTCCCATCCAAGATCTGGGAGCTTCTGGCGCGTCGTTAAAGATGTGTGCGGCCTGGCGTTGTCTTGATGGAACACAACACGCTTCCTATTGGCTAATTCTGGCCACTTCTGGTCGATCGCCTGCTTCAATCTGGTCAGTGGTTGACAGTAGAGGTCCGAATTGAGTATTTGGCCCGATGGAAGCAGCTCACAGTAGATGATTCCCTCCAATCCCACCAAACACACAGCAAAACCTTTAATCCGGGCTTGGCGATCGTTTGGGTCGGCTCACCGCGATTGGACCACGATCTTTTTCGGCTGTTATTCTCGTATGTGACCCATTTTTCATCGCCAGTCACCATCCTCTTCAAAAATAGGTCGATTTCGTTATGTTTCAGCCAATAATCGCAGGCATCAATTCGGTCCAAAAGGTTCTTTTGCTTCAATTCGTGTGGCACCCATACATCGAGCTTCTTCTTGAGACCAGCCTTTTGCAAATGGTTCCAAACGGTTTTCTGGCTAATCTTCAGTTCATGGGCAATGGAATGAGTGCTCACATGCCGGTCCGATTCGACGATTTCCATGATTTTATCGACATTTTCAATGATTGGCCTACCAGAGCGTGCCTCATATTCGACGTCCATATTACCAGAACGGTATCAATGGAACCACCGCTTTGCTGTTGCATTCGATACTGTATTGGGTCCATAAACAGCACAAATTTTTTTGGCCGCCTGCTCCGCCTTTTCACCTTGGTCGTAGTGGTACTGAAGAATGTATCGAATTTTCTCTTTTTTCACCTCCGTTTTGGAACGCTGTAACACACAACTGGCTTCACCAAACACAAAACTGTCAAAGAACTTTTTTTGAAGCCTAATGTCACGTTTAAATCGCTGTATAGTATGACCCGATGCGATGTATACATCGTGAGATATGGCTCACTAAAGACATCTAGCGGAAAACGCTCAGAACTTTTTACTTCACCCAATATGTTATAACACATTTACACTGACATCAAAGTGATATCCACATAAAAAATAAGTGGACAATGATTTCGGGTTGATACGTCGTGCTGTATCGAACCACAGATTTCGGCGTTTTATGTCTTGTGGCACATTCAGAAATACCTATTAGGGGCACTTTTCCTTGCATTTATACAAAAAGGAACGAAACAAGACTTATACGATTGTGTCGTTGCCATCGTTGACAGAATACTCGTATTACACGAGTATTTTGCATACCGGCTTTCGAACGGTGACGTCACAGAGCGCTCGGGTAACTTCGTATGCTCTCGGCGCGTTTTCGCCGAGCCGAACAGAACAACAATTTCAAAGTGCTATATCGTTGTTAATAGTTAAAAGAAAAAAAAAAGAAAAATACTTTGCTTTAAAAACCTTACATGATCTTTACAATGAAAAAAAAAATCATTTAATGACAAATGATTAAAGTTCTTTTTTTCCTCGAAAATCGAACTTCTACAGTTTGTCATTTTCGTGATTTAAAAAATTCCAAACAAGTGTCTCGTCATGCGAAAGTTTTATTATCATACTAAAAGTATACTTTTTATTTTTCATTTGAGATCATCCTAGTTGCCGAAACTTCAAAGAGTTAAAAAAATCTTCAAAAAAAAATTAAGATATTAGACGGGCTTGTGTAAAGTGTGAATGAAAAAAAAAAGGATATATTTTCACGATGGCCCTGCGAGGCATATCCCGTCTGTTGGATTGCGCCCTCTTTCATCTCACTCTCACTTTCTCGCGCCGGTTTCGCTCCGGCAACGGATATTATCCTTTCTCGAGATCCCTATTCAAGCTGCGATTTTTTGAATAGGAAGGGAATCCCAAGGGCGCCTACGTAATCCCATCGGTCATGCATTGTGCGTGATTGTATATAGGTCCTACGTACATATCCATATACGCCCTATACACATATAGGGCAAAAGAAAGACAGTTTTCTTAGTGCTCAGAGGGGCAGGGGGGAGGGGTTCGCGCTATTTTCCATCATAACCTTTGCCTCCGCTCCGCTTCCTCTTTTCCACTCCGGGGCTACGTAAATTCTCCTTCTGTATGTACGTAGGGTGCGGGTGCGTAACCCATTGTGACCTAACCTCGCTCTCGCGATCTACCCAACGTACATTTATTTTTTCTATCAATAACTCGACCTCGTTGCTCCACATCCCTCGAATACAAAGTGAAGCAAAAAAAAAAAAAAAAAAGAAATGAGAATATAACAAGAACTGAGGAGTGAAAGGGAAAGGGCCTGGGTACGTGACGAAGGGATTTTTTTTTCGGATGAATGGCCGGAGTTTCGCTACTGTCCAAAAATTCACGTAAAAACGACGTTGCATTGTGTAATAATAATTTATTCATATTCCTCGGATTATTGTTATACGGAGAAAAAAATGAATAAAAATGCGAAATTCATCGTTGTCGATAATTGAGAGGCTATTCTAGTCTAAAAATTGGAAAAAAAAATTATGTTTTTATGGTATTTTTCAAAAGTATAGACTCTTAAGAATATCAGAAAGAATTCAAAGCAAACTGAAGGCTGAAAAGTAAATTTTGAAATTCCGAATATTTACGAAGTTATAGCGATTTGAATACGGCTGGATTGAGAAGCCGCACCGGCGCGAATCGGACAATGGTCTATGGTCATTAGTCTACAGACATTAGTCTGTGGACCATTGTCTACTTATTGTTAGAATTGTCTTTATTAATGTACTTGCAATGTTTAGGCTCGAGAAGCACAGAACAATAATGAATTTTCAAATTATTTGATCTGGTCTTTTGCACCTAAGCATATACATGGAGGAGCCGAGACCATTAAAATTGCTAATTTCATTGCTGCGTGTATTTTCAATAAAGGATTTCTACCTATTTAAAAAAATACTAGCTATGATGGGATTGACAAATGGGCCCGGAGCTTATTCGTATGCCAACAAATGAGTCCCGAATAGGATCGATGGAAGCTACGAACTTCAGGAGCTTTCAAGGAAGCTAAAACTGCTCGCAAGGAAGAACGAGCTTCAGAAAATCATTATTGCGCAGGAATGGTCAATATAACCTAAGTATAACATGCCATTATATCACTTGGATAGTTGCGGTTGTCTGCCACGGAGAGAATAAAAAAAGTACTTTTTGTCGTGAATTTCTCGGTAAAAATTACCGTGATATATTTCAATGTGGTGACAAGTGAGAAAAGCATAATAATTCGTATGCGACAAGTTTTTTTTTAACTCACGTTAATGAAAATTTCAAATACGTAGCTAAAATTTTACTATACAAGAAGGGTAGCGCGCACGATAATTTTTACCGAGAGCACAATACATTTTCCTATAACACTCATTAAATTTTATAATAAATCTTAAAATAACTGTTATAAAGACGATACTTTTTTATAGACATTTTTGAAAGGAATAAAATAATAAAATGCACAGTAAAATTTCGCTGATATTATATATTTTTTTAAATTTAAGTTTTGCGTATTTTGTTACACATCAAAATTTACTAGAAAATGTGGTAAAATTTTCTATCTGAAGAAAAAATTTTATTTTATTTTCGTGAAAATCTGTGTTTAACTCAGTAATAATAAGCGAAGTTTCAGGGTTGTCATCTGGTTACCGTTACTGCACGGTAATTTTTAACATTTAATTCTCTCCGTGTGGAATTGTACTTAAAACTTTAAACGCATTTTTCTCGAAACTACTTTTTTTTAACCTGGGCGACATATAATCTCAAGTTCTATTCAACCGATTGACTTCAAATTTCTTATCGACCTTCAGTATATATTCGTCCATCATTCCTACCTCGGGCCTTGCGAAGTTATTATTATTACTATTTAAAAAAAAATTAACATTGAAAAAATAGGGCGAAAAAGTCACTTTTTTTCAGACAGTGGCCATTTAAACAATTTCTTTTCTCTTTGGTACCTGCCATAACGAGATTCGTTATTATTACTATTTAAAAAATTATTATTACTACAGGGTGGGGCAGAATGCAATCCCTGATTTAAAGGGTGAATTGAAAAAAAAAACGCTTCAAGATACATAAAAAGGTTTTTATTGCTCAAAAGTACACATGATACCGTTTTTTTCATGATGTTTTGAAAATGATATCGTCTAAATGGCAGCCTTGGCGAGCAATACACATATTGAGCCTTTCAAAGAAGTTTTCGGCCACTCTTCCCAGCATATCTTGCGGAATTCCAGCGATGACGTCCTCAATCGCCTCCTTCAGAGCTTCCAGACTTCGAGGTCGAAGTTTTTATACCTCAGCTTTGACGTATCCCCACCGAGCTTGCACAGGAATTGAGCCCACAAGACTTTGTGAAACGTAGAGATGCTTGCAATGCAATCGTAACTGCTGTACCCCCCGGCGCTGTTTTGTGGACTAGCGACGAAGCGCATTTTCATCTTTGTGGCACAGTAAACAAACGAAATTTTCGTTATTGGGCATCTGAAAACCCTCGTGAACTGCATCAAAGACCTCTTCACAGCCCTAAACTTCTTTGAAAGGCTCAATATGTGTATTGCTCGTCAAGGCCGCCACTTAGACGATATCATTTTCAAAACATCATGAAAAAAAAACGGTATCATGTGTACTCTTGAGCAATAAAAACCTTTTTTATGTATCTTGAGCAATAAAAACCTTTTTTATGTATCTTGAAGCGTTTTTTTTCCAATTCACCCTTCAAATT
>CAWVQM010000193.1:12500-18117 GCA_963932345.1 Ophion ventricosus | reverse complement strand
ATATCGACCAGCTCTTTGGTCGAATCGATGCTCAGTCGAGGCGAACCACCAGGATGACATTTGCTACGTTTTTCATCCCAGCACATCGCACAGCTGTGTTCAGAAACTCGTTTTCAGTGTCAGCTTGTTATTTCTGGACCTCAGTTCCAGCCAATATTGATAATTCCTCGTCGCTTAATCTTTGGAAATCCCGGCTGTTTACCCACTTATTGGAATCAGAGATGTAAGCTGACAATGGTTGACCGTGGCGCCATAAATAAACTGATAAGTAGTACTCATTGTGTAATGAATTTAGAAGCAAATCGCATTAAGTTATAATTGTATGGTTGTGGCTGAAACAAGTGTGATCACCGGAGTTGCGCAGGAGTTATATCTGAGACGAATAGAATACTTGAAAGATGTTAATGTGCGGCTGTAGATGAAATCGTGTGAGATGGGAGCTTAGTATATATTTATTATTGTTATTATCACACATGTATGTAAAATTTGCCCCAGAGTCTTCTAGGGCATAATAAATTTAATCAATCAATCAATCAACTCTCTCTCTCTCTCTCTCTCTCTCTCTCTCTCTCTCTCTCTCTCTCCCCCTCTCTCTCTCTCCCCCTCTCTCTCTCTCTCCCTCTCTCTCTCTCCCCCTCTCTCTCTCTCCCCCTCTCTCTCTCTCCCCCTCTCTTTCTCTCTCCCCCCCCCTCTCTCTCTCTCTCTCTCTCTAACTCTCTCTCTTACAGATGCAATGAATACGTTACAGATTCAATGAGTACCTATGCTTCGGTAGCGAAAAACACGCTAATTCATTTCCCGCGTGGCCCGACCGTCGAAGTACCCAGGGACGCAAATAACCGGGTAATTATCGAGCCGCAGGCCTCGTCGATGGAGCGTTTTCCATCTGCTAACGCCACAAAACAAGTCCTCTATGACACACTTAATCCAGTGGCTTTAGGCCTTAAAATTACGCAAGTTTCGCGTGTCCGCAACAATGGCGTACGCATACAAGCGAGTGCCGGTGATCCTCAAAAACTAAAAGGCAGTATTACGGAGGCAGGGCTACAAGTGCGGGATGATGTAAAACTCAATCCTCTTCTTGTACTCCACAATGTGCCAGCGACAATGAATCGAGATGCTGTACTTGCGAACTTATTTTCACTCAATCTTCCACGGCGTGACATAAAAGAAACAAGAATTGTTTACGTGTACCCGGCGCGTGGACAAAGGTACACACGAAACGTCATCGAAACCACGGTGGAGAACCGGAAGTACCTGCTTGGGCTTCCAGAAGTATCGCTGGGATGGAACTCGTGCTCTGTGCAGGATCACATAAGGGTGCTCCAGTGCTATAAGTGTCGAAATTTTGGCCATATAACAAATGGGTGCCGGCATGAAATGCGATGTGGTTATTGTGCAGGAAGCCATGACACCAAGAGGTGTGAATCGAGAGAAGAACCCTCCACGTGTGCGAACTGTGCTGCTGCCAAACTGACCAATGTGAATCACACTGCGATAGATTCGGTAATTTGTCCCATCCTGCGGAGGAGGATTACAGACAAGGCCAGATTGATTAATTATGGATAATACGGAAAGATCTACGGCGATGGAACGATTGTTAGTATGCCATGTAAATTGTCAATCCCTATGCGCGGATCTTAATGAATTTCGTTTGCACTTTCAAACGAAACGCTATCATCTCATCTGCATGAGCGAAACGTGGCTCAAACCTGAAGTACTGGACACATTTATTGAACTTCCGGGTTACTATTTACTACGCTGCGATCGGATTGGAAAAATAGGAGGTGGAGTTGCCATCTTCGTGCACTGTAGTCTACGTGCTCAAATACTCGCAATGTCACCGGACAGCTACTGCAGGGAACCAGGGTTTCTCATAGCTGGAGTTACGTTACCAGGTGCCGGGAGTTTACTAATCGCTGTAGTCTACAGGCCTCCAAAGTATGGACACTTATCGCAATTTGTTCATGAGCTCGAAGCGTTAGTCCTTAATTTTCCGCATGTTCTAGTACTGGGAGATTTCAACTGTGATCCAGCCACATCATCGGCAGAGTCCTCACAACTCGCGGATTTCATTACATCAAATGACTTTTATTTGGTACCGTATGAACATACGCATCACACAGCCACTTCTGACACATATATTGACCACTGCATTGCAAACTCTGGCAATCGAATTGCCGGCTTTGGACAGTATTCCGTCGCGTTTCTATAAGCACATGATCTTATTTATGTTCAGTATAGCATAAAGGTACAACGACATATGCCTCTTTCTTATTATAGTCGAAATTTACAACAGCTGGATGAAAATGGGCTACGCAAAAACCTAACGGAGATAGATTGGAGACCATTTTACGGTATGCGAACATCGGATAAAAAAGTTGGCTTTCTAAATGCAGCTGTGAATGAGGCATTTGATCATCATGCACCGGTCAAAAGAGTGACTGTCAAGCGTCGCCCTGCTCCCGGGCTTACAGCAGAGCTACGTGAACGTATGCGGCGCTGCGATCGTCTACGTCGTGCTTATGTGAAAGCAAGACAGAATAGACGCCATGTCTATGAAAAGTTTAGAAATATCAGTGATACTCTGAAAAAAGATATTGATCGCGCTGAGAAAAATTATTACCGTGAGAGCTTTGTGTCAGCGAGAGAACCGCTCGCAACTTGGAATATTGTTCGCAAACTTGGCCTACTACCACGCAAGGGATCGCGTGTGCAGCCGGCCTTCTCTTTAAACACACTCAATGCCCATTTCATTGCGTCGGGTACCACGAGAGCCCAGAATGCTCAGGATTGCGAATATCTCTATAATGGAATAAGTGGCTTTGATGATAATGCGTTCTATTTTGCAAACATCACTCCGGAAGTGTTGGAAAAAGCGGTCTCGTAAATCAGGACGAATGCCACAGGCGAAGACGGAATATCGATGCAAATGATAAGTATTGTGTGGCCAGCTATTTGTAATCAATTTCTTCACCTATTAAATCATGCGATAATGCATTCCGAATTTCCAACCGAATGGAAGAAAGCTTTGGTGTACCCGGTGCCAAAGAAGAAAGTGCCAGCGACTGCGGGAGATTACAGACCCATCTCTCTACTCTGCATTTTCTTCAAAATATTGGAAAGAGTGGTTGCTGATCAAGTAGTGCATCATTTGACAGTGCACAACTTGAGGGATCAGTTTCAGTCTGCCTTCAAAAAATACTACAGTGTGCTGCATTACTGCGCATGGTGGATGATTTTCGGCTTGCCATTGATATGCGAATGGTAACAATCCTCGTACTTTTCGATCTAACCAAAGCTTTCGATTGCGTTCCACACGACCTACTACTTAAGAGCTGATTGGTCTGCGCTTTTAGAGAAGCACAGTGGCATGGTTCCGAGCGTATGTGATGGGACGTAGCCAAGCGGTATATGACTGCAACAGAAATAAGTCTACCTGGAGCTGTGTTCGTTCGGGAGTGCCGCAAGGATCTGTGTTGGGACCATTCCTGTTCTTTATTTTTATAAATAACATCCATACAGTTATAAAGCAATGCCAATATAATCTATATGCAGATGATTTACAAATCTACATGCATTGCTATCCATCTGAAATCAACGATGCTGTAAATAGGATAAACAGTGACATAAAAGCCATATGTGAATGGACAATGAGGTCTGGGTTGAGGCTGAACACCGCCAAGACGCAAGCAATTATTATTGGGACAGCCCGCAACCTCGGACGACTTGAGGCCTCACCACCTCCTTTTATTCGGGTAGAAATGAATGAAATTCCATGGTCGAAATCCGTTACTTGCTTGGGTGTTCAACTTGAGCGCACTCTTTCGCTGGCGAGAGCACACCGTAAAAACTGTGGGTAAAATAAAGGCAGCTACTTATCGACTTAGGCTATGTCGAGAATTATTGTCTATCGACATCCGTAAGACGCTAGTTGCAGCGCTCGTATTACCTTACATGGATTATGGCTGTCTTCTTTTTACGGATATCACAGATGAGCTGAATCTGATGCTACAGCGAGCGCTGAGTGTAGGCGTTCGATACATATTCGGTATACGACGTGAGCAGCATATAACGCAGTAATATTGTAAGCTGGCACGGTTGAAAGTGGCTGGGCGTCGAAAGCTCCTACTCGCGTCATTCATGTATGCGTTGCGTGCTAACGAAAAACCACGATATCTAAGCTTGCTTTTTGTGAGACCAATGGGTCACAGGGAGCGACAACTCCGTCGGCCTGTAAAAAGTGAGGACTTTAATATACCAACATGCCGAACGGCGTACTACTTCAGGTCCTTTTGTGTAAACAGCATCCTACTTATGGAATGCAATCGAATACAATGTAAGTAAGTGTAAGACAGTCGCAAGCTTCAAGCGAGCTTTATATATTGATTTTATGGGTAATATGCGTCAACAACTAAGTACCGAGTAAGTGACCGAGTTGCTGGTAATTATAGTATATTTTGTAGGTTAATTCTAGTCATAGATTTAAGATATAAGTTTTTAATGTAATGTTATAGACCATTATATTCTTGTATGGCTGTGTATGATACTATTGTGCACAGTGTTCTTAGGGGGCAATAGCCCTAGAACACGAAATAACCGATCATTTTCTCCCCCCCCCCTCCCCCCCCCCCCCTCTCTCTCTCTGTCCCTCTTATTCTCTCACTATGTTTCTCTTTCACACTGCAACTGGTTTTTACTCATCTTTATCATTCCGCAGGACATCACTCTCTTTCTTTCTTTCTCTCTCTCTCTCTCTCCCTCTCTCTCTCTTTCTACATTCCACACATCGTTATCCGATCGCATGTGTACGGCCATCTCACTTTTTCCGCATCACGAGCTTTCTTTTTTTCTTGTAACATTACTTCGTCACAGTTTTATACGGGTATATCCGCTCGCACACATATGCCTCTCTCTTTCTGTCTCGCTCTGTCGAGTCTTCCCACAAAATTCGACTCTCTCTCTGGCTCACCTTTTTTCTCCCTTCTCGATGCAACTCACTCGTATTTGCGGAAGAATATTATTCGACATCTTCGTCGTTTCGTTCACATCAAATTTTTCCGCGAGTATACGTTGGTGGTATTATTGGAAGGGATGATCCA
This sequence comes from Ophion ventricosus, assembly GCA_963932345.1. Lineage (NCBI taxonomy): Eukaryota > Metazoa > Arthropoda > Insecta > Hymenoptera > Ichneumonidae > Ophion > Ophion ventricosus. Next base: position 13,015 of record CAWVQM010000193.1, on the reverse strand, counting down.
CGTGTACCAAGACTGCCGGCAAACGTAAAGGCCCAAAGTAGGTAGTACAGCAGTTTTCGGTCACGTGTGTTTTCGTACTCAGGCCCTTTTCGTACTCAGGGATCAGGCGCTTGTCGTGTGAGAGGGGAAATTCGGAGAGGGAAATCACACATACGTTGACGATCTAGAGTGTACGTGTGTATGTGTGTGTGTGTGTGTGTGTGCGCGTGTTACGTTTCCCTTCCTATTGGACCATAGAACAACACTTTCAACCTTTGTGCTGTATGTATATGCCCCAAAAGCTCGTCAGGTATGCGAGCTTCGTATCTGTGTTCGTGAGCTTTCTGTTTTCGCGATTAGGGATGATGAATGATGGATTTATCTATCTTTTTTTTCGTTCCCATCGATATCCTCGAATTTATTGAGCACGCGAATATCGTGTACAACGTGACTCTTCTCGTATGGACATATTTCTAAGGCTTGACAAGATTTTTGGAAAAATTATGAAAATTTTAGAGATTATAATGCTAAAAAAA
>CAWVQM010000193.1:0-7500 GCA_963932345.1 Ophion ventricosus | reverse complement strand
TGAGAAATATGCATATCGCCGTCATATTGCTTGCATGGCATGTCTACTACCAGTGCTCACCCAGTGAATACACCAACAAAAATCATTGGATGACTACCATATGACGTCTATCTGCAAATATTCATTGCAGAATTTAAATTTGCCCTCTTATGAGTTCATCTTGTAGTCAATGGATGATGCATTTCGAAACGACAAATTTAAGTCACGATGTATCTCAAATCCAAGGTACTGAATGAGCTCATGAAATGTATTCACCAACGTAAACGAAATTGCGTTCATGTTAAGTACAATTCATGAGAACAATTGATGTTACCATAGTGAGTACACACCAAAATGTCTACACATGACTTCAATATGACGTAAAATTTGCGGATATTAATTGCGGATACTTGAGCACAGCAATATGAGTTCGACGTGCTCTAAACGCACGATGCATTTGTAAACGACATATTAAGATCAAAATATTTTGTAAATGCATGATACTAAATGAGTTCATGGCTTTGCATCACAACATGTAGTCAATATGCTGTAAAATTTGCTGCATCAATTGTATGCACGCCGTGATAATCATGACTGTCTACCTGGGAACTTTAAACGCGTTTATCTCAAAACTACATTTTTCAAGTCGGCCGGACAAATAACTCAAACAAATTTCAACCGATTCACTTGAAATTTTAACTTTATATTTAGAATTACTTTTTCTGAGGTACTACATAAGATTTTTTTATTATATTGCAAAGTTTCTTTTTTATAAACAATTTTCGGACGATTTTCTTATGGCATTTTATACTTTTTGTTTTAGAAATGCGCCATTTTGACAAAAAACAATATATCAAACGAACCCTACTTCCTTCTATAGTTATTCTTATATACAATCAAAAAAACTTTAGTGTCTCATCATAACTCAACAATTATAGGAGCTGTTCATCCGGCCGTTGACCTTCCAAAAATAAAGGCGTCACCGGAAAAATGCTGCACAGTCGCCATTTTGACATGTATCTCTGTGAAAAAATATTTTTGTATAGTCAATTACGTGTACAATAAAACCCCTATTTTGCAATTCCGATTTATTTTATGGTTTCGCTGAAAAAAAATCACAGAATATGCCTTTTTTGGCCTCTAGAGTGGCCTAAGGCCATAATAAATACGAAAGAAAATGTGTGTGAGGATATTTACATTCGGTTGAGCTGAGAAATTCGTTGTTAAAAAAATCACGATAAGGGTTAGTTATTCATTCAGCATACTTTGAGACAGTAGTGTTGTCTAGAGCGCTGCTTTGCAGGTGATTTTTAGGATGGATAACTGATTGAGTGTTCTCGTTTTCTTTCTGAATTATTTTTACACGTGTTTATTGACCCTTCATGAATATGTATTGTACAAATTTTTAAAAATTTAGTTACATTTGTTCTTTTGTACGTTTGTTTACAATGGTGCGCGGAAAAAGACCCCAATTGGCGACTAGTGTTGTAAACTTTGTATGAACGTGAAAAGAAAACAAACATATTCTTAATCTCTCTGAGTGTTGTGATGTTTGGTACCAGATTCGGAAAAAAAAATTACCAAATGGTGGCATGCTAAGGTTTGGTTATCTATTTTTCTTATTTTTCTGACCATTTACAAGTTCCTTTAAAAAAAAAATTCGTTTCACTCAATTCTGCTACCAACTTTGAAAATACCGTCTACCGAAGGTGTATACCAAATTTGAGCTCAATCGGCCAATTGGTTATCGGGATATCATGATTGCCGATTTGAAAAAAAATTGTTTTGAGAAAAACGCGTTTGAAGTTTGCTGCATGTCGAACGCGCTCCCCGAGCCTACTCTTTATAATTTCTCTAACTCGGCTAATTTTATAAATATCATTAAACGGTTTTCACAATCGTATTTGAAAAGGTGTGTAGATTAATAAAATAAAATAATAAAAAGCGATTTTTTCAAATTGTCCAGACAACAATACTGCCTTAAATAATATATCTATATATTATATATATATACACAAACTACCGGCGAAAAATTTCTGGACAAAAATTGAAAAATATTCCGGACCGATTTTTTATGCCATTTCGTCGATAGTTGACATAAATGATTTTAATAAGCGGCATTTCGAAGGGGAGGAATATACCTTCATTCCGTTTTTTTTTATTTTTACTATTTTTTTTACAACTAGTACCCTTTTTCGAAAACGGCCATTTTTCGCCTTTTTGTTTGTTCCTTTTCTGGTGGACCCCGTTTACAGACGAAAACTTTTTTTATGCATTTCTTTGACCGGAATCATAAAGGGGGGAGCACAAGCTTCAATTTTGTTTTTCTTTTAAGCTTCGTATGATTTTTTTTTCTGAAGATATTTTGATTTAAAAAAAGAGACAATTCGAAATATAACGTGTAACGCGAAAAAGACAAGGATTCAAGGAAAACCTCAAGATAGTAATAAGTTGAATCAGTTTTCGTTGAATTCGCGAGAACTTTTTCAGATTTTTTCCGAAATTTTTTTTTTCACCTTTTTTCGGTAAAAAAATCAATGATTTAATCACCGTAACTCGAGAAAAAAATCTGAAATAATTCTATTACGATGAAAATAGAAAAATTAATTCTTTTCCTCTCTTCAAATTTTACCACAAACCCCTTAGTTTTCGAGGTTACGGTAATTAAATCATCTGATTTTTTACCGAAAATAGGTGAAACAAAAAATTTCTAAAAAATCTGAAAAAATTCTTGCGAACCCAACGAAAACCGATTCAACTTTTCACTATCTTGAGGTTTTCGTTGAATCTTTGTCGTTTTCGCGTTACACGTTATTTTTCAAATTGTCCCTTTTTTCTAAAAAATCAAAATATTTTTAGAAAAAAAAATCGTACGAAGCTTTAAAAAAAAACAAAATCGAAGCTTGAGCTTCCCCCTTCATGATTACGAGCTAAGCAATGCATTCAAAAAATTTTGTCTGTAAACGGGGTTCGCCAGAAAAGGAACAAAAAAGGCGAAAAATTGTCGATTTCGAAAAAGGGTACTAGTCGTAAAAAAAAATAGTAAAAATTTTCAAAAAAAACGGAATGAAGGTGTATTCCTCCCCTTTTAAATGCCGTTTATTAAATTAATTTATATCCACTATGTTTGTATGGGAAAATCGAATGCCCTACTTTTATCTCAATGAAATTCGGAAGATATTTTCCCAAAAGGGCGTAGAGGTGCACTAAGAAAGGATTAGCTTCTCGCATGGATAACTATATGTAGGCTGTTCGAGAGTACCAATTACCCAAAACTTGCATGTGCTTGCCGATTACCATAAATCGTAAAATGTTGCCTACAGAACTATGTTGCAAAGCCATATATAGTTCTGTAGACAAAAATGACATTGTACGATACTGGAGTTGAAGGTTGGCATTTTTATACAACTATGTCTTGAATTATCAATCCTTACCTCAGTCAGTCAGTCCACCACTCAGCCTGGAAAATATGACACTCTACCTTCTTTCTTTACGTCTTACTTTTTTCACTCTTCGTTTATCTCCTCGCATGTACCGGCAAAGTACTAATTCAGGGTTTGTCTCAAGAGTGGCAATAATATCTGGCCCAAAACTGGGCACTTGTTCTGAGTCAATACCCATAAACAATGTCAAGCCGATTCATGGCACCATGACTTGGACAAGTGTTAACAAATTGAAGTTGTCTCAATACTGATTTTCACTTGGGCAATGCTTGGCCCTTGGTATCCTGCCAGTATTGGCAGCTCTGGCATCAGTACTGAGCCAAGACGAAGCCAAGTTTCTAGTCTATACATGGGCATGTACCGGCAAAGTACTGATCCAGGGTTTGTCTCAAGACTGGCAATAATATCTGGCCCAAAACTGGGCACTTGTTCTGAGTCAATACCCGTAAACAATGTCAAGCCGATTCATGGCACCATGACTTGGACAGGTGTTAACAAACTGAAGTTGTCTCAATACTGATTTTGACTTGGGCAAGGCTTGGCCCTTGGTATCCTGCCAGTATTGGCAGCTCTGGCATCAGTACAGTGTCAGTACTAAGCCCGTTTGGAGTTCGGACGAAGTCGCGGGTAAAAGCTACTAATATCTCGTTATGTAAAGAGGCTCATAGGAAAGACATATTTTTTTAAAGCGTAATGCTCTCGTGGAGTACCCCTACGTATATGTACGTGAAGAGCAGGGTGGTATGCATCCGTCACACGTGATGCGCCGTAACATTATGGGATTCAGAGGGGCGAGCGGTGGGTCTTAGCGAGATCCCTCTTTCACGGCGGATACGTACGCCCGAGTGCCGAAAGCCTAAGATATAACGAATCGGACAAATGTATCGTTGCGTACTCGTATTTTTTTGTTTTTTTTTCATGGACTTCTTCAGTTCTCGTGGTGGATGGATTCGGTGTAGAAGCATCGTTGAAACGCCAATGAAAGCGAAGGTTCTGAGCAAAACCTCGTCCGATCAAATTGATGCGCTATACTGCTACGACTACACGGAGAGAATTAAATGTTAAAAATTACCGTGCAGTAACGGTAACCAGATGACAAACCTGAAACTTCGCTTATTATTACTAAGTAAAACACAGATTTTCACGAAAATAAAATAAAATTTCTTCTTCAGATAGAACATTTTACCAGATTTTCTAGTAAATTTTGATGTGTAACAAAATACGCAAAACTTAAATTTAAAAAATATATAATATCAGCGAAATTTTACTGTGCATTTTATTATTTTATGCCTTTCAAAAATGTCTATAAAAAAGTATCGTCTTTATAACAGTTATTTTAAGATTTATTATAAAATTTAATGAGTGTTATAGGAAAATGTATTGTGTTCTCGGTAAAAATTATCGTGCGCGCTACCCTTCTTGTATAGTAAAATTTTAGCTACGTATTTGAAATTTTCTGTAACGCGAGTTAAAAAAAACTTGTCGCATACGAATTATTATGCTTTTCTCACTTGTCACCACATTGAAATATATCACGGTAATTTTTACCGTGAAATTCACGACAAAAATTACTTTTTAATTCTCTCCGTGTAAGCTCTTTCAGATCGAAGCTGCAAAATCACATTTGCCAAACGATGAAAAAATGATTGGTACAATATCGTTCCGATATTTTTTTTCCCCTTGATATTTATTCAACTTGTTTTCAAAAGAATATTCTTGTTCAGGGTCGTTCGCGGAACGGGACTTTCCCTTGCTCATGTACACTCCCACAGGTATCCGTATAGAGCAAACGCGAGTGTCTACGACACCGAAATGCACTCTCTTGATCGGAAATCGGCCGAACCACCACCCACCGCATCAGCGAGCTAAAACGATATTTGCTTTTCTTGGTTTTTTTTTTTCAACCGATGGGAAATCGCAGTTTACGCTCTGATAAACAATTGCGTGAGATTCGTTGCAGTGCAGTAATACCCAATTCTCGTTGTGAAGTCCACACATATTTTTGTTGTTGTTGCTAATCTCTTATTTTTCCTTGTTTTGGGTTCGTTTTGTCGCTGCTGGCGGAAAGAATTCTACGAGGTATCAATTTCCCTTTTTCCTTAAGACGTATTGAGGAATGACAGTAAGCGTATAATATCATCCCGTATATTATTATTTTAATGATCTTTTTGAAAATTTTATTTAATGTTTTCCATCATTTTGTTGGCCTTTAAGTTCATTTATTTTATTTTTAATAAATATTCGATTTTGTATGGTGTTAATTATATCACAATTTTATGGACACCATTGATGTTTAGAAATACTTAGACATGATTATGCACGTGTATAATTATTACGTTATGAAGAAACCTCCTCACAAAGAAAGTCATCCGAATGTCCAACAATTCTGATTTTGTAATTAGGTAACATATCAGCAAAGCCATTGGATCGTACGAACCACACATTCGAGACGACATTAACCAATGCAGTAATTTAAACATTCAGAGTCTCATACAAAAAAAAACACAGCTCAAAATTGGTTGTTATATTTGAAACTAGCTGTGCCCATGACTGTCGTACGCGAAGATTTCCAAAAACCTAAAATTAGCATATCTTTTGATTGACTGAGTCGTTTTCGATTAAATAAAAACTAAATGTTACGTCAAGTTAAGTGTTATATTTTTTCCGAAAGCTCAATCCAGATTGGTTCAGTAGTTTTTACGTTATGCATGCACAAATAGACAAACAGACGCGCAAAGCTCACGCCCATATACATTTGATTGATTGATTTGAAATATCATTGAAGAAAGTTTAATTCAAAATTATTTTGTATTTTCGTCCTTGTTTTGCCGCGACAGGAATTTTTACAAAACCTGGAAACTTTCGCGACCGGTTTTACATCTTTACTCCCGTCAGTATAAATGTTTACAATACCTCGAACCTTTCGCGTCCCCTTTTACATCTTTACTCTCTTTAGTAAAAAATTTCACGTAATCTGGATAAATTTTCGAATCTCCCTCGTGTAGGGTAGGGAGGGGCATGTTAAGCAAGTTTGGAATTATCGCCCTGTAATTTCTTAACAGTCTGCCGTATAAAAATGAAACCTACTTTGGTCAATAGGAAGTTTATCTGGGAAAAAACGTCTGTAGACGAAATTTCTGTTATCCTTATTTATCCTTGTTTTTACGGATAATCGTTCTCAAATGACTAAGGCCGTATTTGCTCAACCTGCCCCGATAGTGGGGTAAGTTGAGCATGAGTATGAGGTAAGTTGGGCAAAGTAAGAATAGCATAAAAAAATCAGACGGATGCAACATGGTTTGGTACAATGCAGTAATAAACCAACAGTTGCTTGTTAATCAGTTAGGTTTTGAAACATTAACATTAATTGCAATGAACTTTGAAATATTTTTTCTCATACAATGGTATAAGAAAATCTCTCAATCACGTTTTTTTTTTTTACTTTTCGGTGCCAAAATAATCTAACGTCCCGTGTTACCGTCTCGTGGGCCGCATGACAACTCTTTCCGCCATTTGCTTAGTTTTCCAGATATTTCGATCGCCCAACCTATACAATACAACCCTATACAATTCTGTACAAGCTTTTGGCAAGATATCTGGCAGGATAGAGCGATACCTTGATTGGGACTAACAAAAAATGGAAGAATCGGAGGAAAGCAGTAACAAGGCTCATCGGAAAACCTCCACTTGTGAACGTCTTCAAATCGATATATACATTGATACGTTCGTAACAGTGATATTGTGATATAAATAACAGATGAGAGTGAATTCTCACAGGGATGATTGTTTTTCCACGTATATGAAGAGCCCTATACTACCACCATCGTTTCCTGCTTTCCCGCTCGTAGCGTCACAAGCAAAAGCAGCGAGATATTCATCCTTCTGTGCGGGGTCATGTGGTATATATCGTACAAAATATGGATATACAGTTACGGGTAGCCGCGAGCGAAAGTGCGAAGAGAGCGTACTACACGCAGATAGGGAGAAAGCTCACTAGGAAGAGACAAGAGGAAGGGACAAATATACATATACGAGCAATGGTGATTTTGAAGACATTGGACTTCGAGGACCGTCCTCA
>CAWVQM010000192.1:0-23525 GCA_963932345.1 Ophion ventricosus | reverse complement strand
CTATCGCACGCACGTATTTTCGATCAGGATATCGGTATGTGTAAATATATGTGTGTATAGGATACGTACATGCACATGGGCGTATATGGCGAACGGAAGCGAAGATATAGAGCCGGCAAAGCTCGAAAGCTCGATCGAAATGGAGCTGCGTCAAATTGATCGTCCGCGCATCACGTGTTTTCGCTTTATATACATACTTTTTTATTTTTAATATTTTTTTATTTATAGACTCACCTTTTTGCATAGGAAAATTTGTTAGAGATGTATAAAAAAAAATAAGATGGTGATGATCGAATTGTTTTATTTCTATTCGCTCATCCCGTAATTAATGCCGTCTTTTCCAAATTAAGATAAACAAAATTTCTTTTTTATTCTAAAATATACTCTATTATTTTAGTATATTTTACTAAAAGATTGTGACTGAAATTTTTTTTTTGTCTTAATTTTTTTAATTAAAATAAATTTAAAAACCTGCATTATTTATGCATCGTTAAAGGTATATCTGGAATTTATATAATCTCTATTTCTGTGTATATACAGGGTGGACCATTTAACGTGACCACCCCAAATATCTCCGTTGCCTTTAGAGTGACGAAAAAAATGTCAGTAGGTAATTTGATCGATTGCGAAGGGCTGATGCAGTGGTGAAAAATTTATTTTTGTCAAGGTCATGGTTTTTGCGTTCTCAAGGTCATCAATGGTTTTTCAAATGGGAACATGTTTTTTTTTCTTTTATTAACCCTTTGAAGCATACATTTTTCCTTACGTGCAATCAGCTCAGAACTTTGTACTCGGGGGTTTTCGGGGTCGCTGATTACAAATCTGCACACAAAATTTGAAAATTCAAGATGGCGGTTCCAATATGGCGGACCACAAATGCAAAAATTGTTTGATGAAAGCAAAAGTTGGTACTCGGGGGTTTTCGGGGTCGCTGATTACAAATCTGCACTCAAAATTTGGAAACTCAAGATGGCGGATTCAATATGACGGACCAAAATGCTCAAAGTAGCTTGATGAAGATGAAACTCCATATGCAGGGGTTTTTTGAGTCGTTGAATTCGAATCTCAGTTCAAAATTGACCAATAAAAATGGCAGTTCGAATATAGGATAATGAAACACAAATCTGGCTTGGTCACTGATAGTAATCTGAGCTTATAATTTAAAAATTATGAATTCCTGTATTTTGAGCTCGAATTCGTAATGAGCGACCCAAAAAAACGTCTCTGAATTCATTTTTTGTGTATGGTTTGCCTGCTAGATTAGGCACAATTACATTTATTGTCTAAAAAACGTGTTTTTTTTTGTACTGTAGTGATGATCAACATCCACTAAGTGCAACACAAGCCCTCAATAGTGATATTGTAGCAACAATTGATCTCCTGACATCCTAAATGTACATTTACATTCGTCGTTATGCGCTAAAAAATTTTTTATTCAAGAAAAACAGAGTGGAAGTAGGTGACATACCAGTATGTCACTATGCTTCAAAGGGTTAAAACGTTGTAGCTGATATTCAGACGAATCCAATGATCTATGATATCATGACCTTGAAATGATTTTTCACCAAAATACACGTGTAAAAACGAGAAATCGTGATGGTATTGGCAATAAGAATATCCGAATAATGTAATTGAATTTTTTGTGCAGAAAATTTATTGTAACAAATGTTCGAAGTGATGGCCATTAATCTCGACACATTTTTTAAGACGTCGGATTAATGATTCTCTTGACCTTCGAATAGTTTCTGGTGTGATAGCGGCGCAGGTTATCCAACGGATACAACAATGTCAATAGTCGGAGATGTTTCTGATGTTTGTTAATACTGGCATTGTAACGTAGTAAAACTGTAGCAGAGTGAAGAATGTTTACCATCTACCAATATTAGAATCAGTAGACCAGTGTATCCATCCAAAGTAACATGTAATAATTGTATCGAAAATGGTATTGTACCATGGTGGTTTTCGATGTTTCGTTACCACCATGGTACAATGGGGTAGTTTTCCGTTCGGATACGCTTGCTACAAATTTTTCATGTGTTTTCAAAAATATTTATGAACGGAACATCAATGAAAGTGCATTATTGGGCGTATCACAATTGCTAGGTGTACACGGAGAGAATTAAAAAGTAATTTTTGTCGTGAATTTCACGGTAAAAATTACCGTGACATATTTTAATGTGGTGACAAGTGAGAAAAGCATAATAATTCGTATGCGACAAGTTTTTTTTTTAACTCACGTTACAGAAAATTTCAAATACGTAGGTAAAATTTTACTATACAAGAAGGGTAGCGCGCACGATAATTTTTACCGAGAGCACAATACATTTTCCTATAACACTCATTAAATTTTATAATAAATCTTAAAATAGCTGTTATAAAGACGATACTTTTTTATAGACATTTTTGAAAGGCATAAAATAATAAAATGCACAGTAAAATTTCGCTGATATTATATATTTTTTAAATTTAAGTTTTGCGTATTTTGTTACACATGAAAATTTACTAGAAAATCTGGTAAAATTTTCTATCTGAAGAAGAAATTTTATTTTATTTTCGTGAAAATCTGTGTTTTACTCAGTAATAATAAGCGAAGTTTCAGGGTTGTCATCTGGTGACCGTTACTGCACGGTAATTTTTAACATTTAATTCGCTCCGTGTAGTTATCGATATTTTATTACTGTTATGGGTGGTTTTTGGCCCGGATCTTTTTGCTACAAATTTTCGATGTTATTTCAAAGCGCACACTTGAGATCGCGACTCTAAAAAAAATGTTGCCTGAAAGTTATGCTCATTTCTCATTTTTTCACAATTTTCGCACTTTTTGACAGGGTGTAAAACTGAAGGGGTGCAACCCTTGAATTTGCCGAATTTTTCATTATTAGATGCATCCTTCATCTTCAAAATGTGACCTTAAAGATGTCGATATGTTCATTTTTCTGGAAGTTACGATTTTTCAAAGTAGGCGGGACGTATGTGTCCCACCAGCCGTTAAGGCCCCACACCAAGGTAAAAAAAATTTTTTGTCATTTTTTTTTTCATTTTCTAAAAGATACATTTGTTAAGAATGCTCTCACCCAATTTTGTAAAGAAATTTGTCAAATTGGCGGAGATACAGCATTTTATGTGAAACCGTTCGAAGCGCACGACCGCGCCGAACGGCGGATGTGCGGCAATAAAACCGATATACGTGGATCTTACTAAAGGTGAGCTTCTTCAACGATGTTTAGGCGCTTTTCACCAGAATAACAACGAGCGTTTGAACTCTGTTATATGGAAATTTGCGCCAAAGACATCGTGGAGCGACAGACCAACAGTTGAAACTGCCGCTAATATTGCTTCAATACTTTTTAACAATGGTCATATTGGCCTCATAAATGTATTGGAGATATTAAACATAAAAATTGGTGAAACACTCTACCAATATTGTCAAAACATCGACGAGAAGCGAATATGCGAAGCCGAGCACGAAGCCAAAAAAAGCCCGCATGAGGGTCGTCTGCGTGCAAAACATGAAAAAAATGATGAGTCTCTGGATGCTGAGGAGCTGTTGCATGGTCCAGGAATAGCTGACTAACGGTGAGAAACAAAAAAAAAACGAGACAAATAAAAAAATTAGTTTGTATGTTGAATTATCCTTCAGCAAAATTTTGAACGCGTTTTTCTCGAAACTAAGTTTTTCAACCTGGTTGACAACATATTTAAAAAAACTATTCATCCGATTTGCATGCGCCAAGTCTTAAACTGTTCGAAAATCCAGTCTCTATGGCACCACGTAGGGATTTTTTTTATAAAGGGCCCCCTTCTATTTTTTTTTTATGAACGATGAAAATTTTCCATGAAAATCGGAAATAAAATTCGCTGGTCCGCCATTTTTTTTTTTAGATATCGAAATTCCCCTACGTGATGCTGTAAACCTATATGTCTAGTTTCTAAATATATTTTTATTTTATTTTTCAGATGAACCGTATGGCTTAATCGCTGTCAAGCGCCGAGCAGCAATTCCGTCGGAGTGTCCTCTTGGAAGCGGCGTACACCGCAAACTATACTTTAGATTCGAGTACAAAAATTTGTATACAGTCTTCTATATGTATATATTGACTATGAGTATTAATAAAAAAAATTACATTCATCGTTTGCTTGAAAATAATTACGAAAAATACACCCTCGTACCGCGCACGAACCGTGGTGTGGGTCCTTAAAGAGTAAAAAAAAAACATTTTTTTTACATATTAATTATTTTCTACTTTCTAGTCTTTGATCGATTTTACTAGAGCTCTAAAATTTTTATAAACAGGGATTAATTAATTAAACCCAAACAAAGTTGGATCATGCATTGTCACTTCTTAGATGCATGTTTGCAAAATTTCAGAGCGTATAGTCGGGAAGTTGGTGAAATATCGATTTTCCATTTTGCATCTCACACCAAGTAAAGTGAAATAAAAGTTTGTAAAAAAAAAGAAGATATTTGCGTAGAAATTATTATCAAGATCGATCAAAATTCATTAATTTTTCGAAATTGAAAAAAAAAAAGTAGATATTGGGATATAAATCATAATTGTGATTGATCAAAGTTCAAAGATTCTTCGGAGCCGAAGTTCTCCATATTCCGCGTGATGTTGCCAAGAACGGGGCAAAGATTTGATTACACAAGGGGATAATAGGAGCGGAAGGATTTGTGTGCGGCGAGGGGTACTGTAAGCAAGAGCGAAGGATCTAGGGAAAGTTTGAGTTGTGTTCACCGAGGTAAACGCGCAGCATCACCGCGGAGTTAAGTGTTACAGATTCGGTGCTCGGTGACCGGCGAAGTGAATTTTAATTGGATTCTCATGCAACAACAACGTAATTGCTCGGCCGGGCAGACGTACGCGTATGCAATTGCATGAGCAGCCCGGCCATCCGGTTCATTCGTCGGAGGTTGGTTCGGAAAATGTTGTGCGTAAGGAGTTCAAGCGTTTCGTGATTTATTTCAAGGGTTTTTTTTTTTTAACTTAAGGTATTACTGGATGGACCGGCGGGGAAAAAGTTAGTCCCAAATTCAGGAATAGTGGATTTACAAGTCTAGATCATGTCGTACATGATCTAGACTTGCAAAATAGCTAATTTAATAATAAATTAACACGTAGAAATGTTAATTTTCCACTTTTTATAATAATTGAAGTGAATTTCGACGATATTGGCGTGTACTTGACTGAGATTTTGTCGGTGACTGTACATCTGTTGCAAATGTCCAACAAATGATTTCTCAATTTTTAAATTTAATTAAGGGGCCAGTCCACTTTGGAGCCACGAAAAAAAGGCTATTTTCGCGATTTTTTTTTGAGGATTTTGTAAAAGATATGAAAATAAAAGTTGTTGGGCTTGATAAATAATGTCTTGAAATACATTAAAAAAAAAATTTAATTCATTTTTATTCATTTTTAAGTACAAAAACTATAGTTTAACGTAACGCCTCAAAAATAGGTGGGCTAGGTAGCTCCATCACAACTCGGCAACGGCTTGTCTGAAACAAAAAAATCAAAGTCCATTAGATTCAGTATGACACCAGCTACAAAATGACCCTCGGATATAAAGTTTTATTAAAAAATAAAAAAATGGCAGATGAAAAACGAAAAAAGTAAAAAAAAAACGCGTTTTTTCGCAGTTTTTCGCAAAAAAAAGAGTAAAAATCAAAATTTTAAAACCATCGAGGGTCATCTTGTTGCGAATCATGTTTACAATATGTGGTTCAAATTTCAAGAGAATCGGTTTATTAGTTTTAGAGATACGATGGAGCTAGATTTTGAAAACGTTGTTTCGAGAAAAACGCGTTTGAAGTTTATACTATGAAAAACTCTTATCTAAACTCAATCGGCAATTCCTGCACCGTACAAAATCCCTTCTGATTGCTCATCATCGTCGATTTCTTCAAGTCTTGCTTGCTTTTGATTTTTTTAAATTTTCAAAGTGGACTGGCCCCTTAAGGCCTTAGGCCACTCTGGAGGCCAAAAAGGGCATATTTTGTGATTTTTTTTCAGCGAAACCATAAAATAAATCGGAATTACAAAATAGGGATTTTATTATACACGTAATTGACTATGCAAAATTATTTATTCACAGCGATACATGTAAAAATGGCGACTGTGCAGCATTTTTTCGATGACGCCTTTATTTCTGGCAGGTCAACGGCCGGACAAACAGCTCCTATAATTTTTCAGTTATGATGAGACACAAAAGTTTTTTCGATTATATATAAGAATAGCTATAGAAGTACGTAGGATTTTTTTGATATATTGTTTTTTGTCAAAACGCCGCATTTCTAAAACAAAAAGTATAAAATGCCATGAGAAAATCGTGAGAAAATTGTTTATAAAAAAGGAACTATGCAATATAATAAAAAAATCCTACGTAGTGCCTCAGGAAATGTAATTCTAAATATACAGTTAAAATTTCAAGTGAATCGGTTGAAATTTCTTTGAGTTATGAGTCCGGCCGACTTGAAAAATGTAGTTTTGAGATAAACGCGTTTAAGGGGTTACGTGGGTTTCGAAGCCAAAAAAAGCATATTTTCTCTATTTAAAAAAAATATAATATATAAATTATTTTATTCAATTTTTTTTCTTTTCTTTTTTTCGTTTCTTTCCGACGACTCGGGAATTTTCTTTGCTGCATTTATTTTTCTTTTGGTCCTGGTGGTCAGGATAACTCATGATAGCTTTATCTGAAATTAAAGAACCATTTTTTTTCTGTTAGTAGATAAGTATAGTTCGTGATTGAACGAGAGCATATTTTCAAAAATATTCTCAAAAATAGCATATTTTCTCTATTTTTTTTTTAAATATAATATATAAATTATTTTATTCAAAATGTTAAGCACATAAAGGAGCAACATTTCAACAATATTTAAAAAAAAATGTCATCCAAAAATTTGGGAAATTCAGTCGGTGGGACCTGGTTTCCGGAGACCCCTAAAAAAAGTATTCCCGATAATGATTTTAGACAAAATTTGTATAGAACATAAATTATCGGTCTTTTGTTGGGTTACAATTTTTGTACGAGACTTTTTCCTCTACGATCAACATTTATTAAAATAAAATAGAAAAACTAAAAAAAAACGGGTTTTTTTTTAAGTTTTGACCTTGAAAATCAAATTTGCGGGTATTTTCACTATCATATTCGTGATCAGCGAGTCTAAATTATTTCTAAATTAGTTCTAAATTATTCGGAGGTGTGGGCTTTTCGGAAGTTTATCCTTTGAAGCTTATGCAGACCCCTTAATATTGCAAAAACTCATTATTATGAGACGCTTATTCGTAACTTTAATTGTTGAAATTATTAATTTATTACTGATGAAATTAAGGAAGTATATCGATTAAAAAATCGAACAAATATTTCATAAATAAATAAGACAAGATATAAGATAAAAAAAAGATAAGAAATAAGATAAAAAAGATAAAAAGATAAGATAAAAAATCGACCAAATCTTTCAATTATTGTAATTGTCAAAATTAAAAACTATCGATGCACATTAATTACTAAATATCAATAGCTAATTTCATTCGATTGGCAATGTCTATTAATCTTAAAAAAAACTCTAAATATTATTAAAAGGCTATAAATAATATTGACGAATGATATTATAACAAGCTCGTTAATAATATCAGCCAGTAACATTATTACTAGCTCGTTAATAATATGAACTAGTGATATTATTATCAGCCCCCGGTAATAATATGATATAAACTCCAGTCAAGTTTCACGTTCTCCCCGACGATATTACGGTTCAAGTAGTCGAACCCTTCATTAATCCGGCGCGAGTATAATCTCAATCTACCCCATCCGCTTTTCTCTCGTAATTTAAAAAGGGGGAAAGAGCTTCAGACCGTGGAAAATGCGAATCTGGACATCGTAAATGATCGCCCGGGGTCTACGAACCTTTGTACAAATTACTGACAACGAGGCCCTGTCGGAAACACCCCTAAAACGTATTCGCAGGCCTGAGAACAAAGGGAGCCCTAAACGGCCAAGAATATACTCTCGTATTTTTTTTTCTTTTCAAACTCGAGGCTCATAAATATTCGAAATTGAGGCTTATCCTTTAGTTTCTTCATTAAAAATTATTCTTTTTTGATTAAAACATTATTTTGGATTAAAAGTTCGAGTGTAAAGCTGAAAAGCGAAAATCGAATTACGATTTGAAATTTGACATACACTTTCGTTTTAATGCTATAAGACTTCTGTGAAAAGGATTTTTAGCCACGCGCCATTGTTTTCGAGATATCGATTTTTGAAAGTTATTTTTCTTTACCGCGCACCTGTCATTTGCTAGTTATTTTCACCCTTAGTTCCTTCGTCCTAAGTGTCACGGTAATTAGGATATGAATTTTTTTTTCATTTTTTTTAATTACCCGAAATTTCGCCTTTAAATCGTCATAACTTTTTTGTTTGTGGTTGTAATAGCACGAAATAAATTTTATTCCACTCGGTACGATAATGGACGTTTTACGTACGCTTCGCGTGCCTAAAACTCCCATTTTCACATCACGTACAATAAAATTTCATACACGGAGAGAATTAAAAAGTAATTTTTGTCGGGAATTTCACGGTAAAAATTACCGTGATATATTTCAATTTGGTGACAAGTGAGAAAAGCATAATAATTCGTATGCGACAAGTTTTTTTTTAACTCACGTTACAGAAAATTTCAAATACGTAGCTAAAATTTTACTATACAAGAAGGGTAGCGCGCACGATAATTTTTACCGAGAGCACAATACATTTTCCAATAACACTCATTAAATTTTGTAATAAATCTTAAAATAACTGTTATAAAGACGATACTTTTTTATAGACATTTTTGAAAGGCATAAAATAATAAAATGCACAGTAAAATTTCGCTGATATTATATATTTTTTAAATTTAAGTTTTGCGTATTTTGTTACACATGAAAATTTACTAGAAAATCTGGTAAAATTTTCTATCTGAAGAAGAAATTTTATTTTATTTTCGTGAAAATCTGTGTTTTACTCAGTAATAATAAGCGAAGTTTCACGGTTGTCATCTGGTTACCGTTACTGCACGGTAATTTTTAACATTTAATTCTTAACATTGAAGATAAAAAAAAAATTTCTAACGAGTGTTGCAATCAAATGAGCGTAGAAAAAGTTTTTTCGTCCTCGTGTCATAATGTACTATTGTTGCATGTATGCGGAGTAGAGGAGGTCAACTTGAGCAAAATTTATAAATCACGTTAAATAAAAACATCGGAAACATAAAAAGTCTTTTCTTAACCCTGACCCTGGCCAACCTCTTATATTGACCAGATAATGATTTCTATGACATGTAGCATACCGTTGGAAAGGGTATGAATGAGAGAACTTTTTGGAACAAAGCCGAGTTTAAGATAGCTTTTATTTTTTTTTATAATGAATTTAGAAGTAGACATTTTTCATACATTTACACATTTACACTCTAAAATGTAAATTAATTAAATACTCAAATCAAATTTAAATTAATTAAATATTCAAATTCAATTTAAATTAATTAAATATTCAAATTAAATTTGAATTAATTAAATACTCAAATCAAATTTAAATAAATTAAATATTCAAATTCAATTTAAATTAATTAAATATTCAAATTAAATTTGAATTAATTAAATACTCAAATCAAATTTAAATTAATTAAATACTGAAATTAAATTTAAATTAATTAAATACTCAAATCAAATTTAAATTAATTAAATATCGGCTTAAATACTAAAAAATCGAATACGTATTTTCGAATTTAAAGTATTTAGAACTCCACGTTATAATAAATGATGTTCAAAATGGAATACAAATTTGTTTGGGTTTGTATGCATATTCGACTCGAATGGATGGATGGAGAATATTCCTTCCAGAGTGAACAACCATTCGGATTTACATGGTGGAAACGTCCCGAGGGTTATTTGCTTACAAAACACCAGAGCGCATTCTTAATATAGCCGTTACGTACCGTTCCCCGGGGTGTCCGACCCGGAAACCTTGGCGAATTCTTCACAATCTCCGGACCTTAAAAAAAAGCGCGTTCAAAAAAAAAATCGTCTATTCTTATTTGTTGAAATTTTTACGAAATCTTATTCACGCGAATATCCCTAGAATTTTTTTTGCGTCTGTAAGATATTTTGAAGATAATTATTAACGCTGAAAATGATACTTTATGTTTGAAAATTATTCTTTACTAGCTTTTGCCCGCGTGGAATTTGGCCCATAGACATTTCATCATCAGTTACACCCCTTAATGGATGTTGTTTTAAAAAAACAATCCTCAATCATGCACTTTATTATTTGTTTTGAAAAATATTTATACCGAATTTCAAGTTGATACACGCAAGGACAAACTTTTGCATACCACTTCATCCTCTTAGGGGTTGATTTTTGGAAAATCCTTTCTTAGTGCACCCTCTACGCCCTTCGAGGGATTTCACGAGCTACAAAACTCCGAGAAATGTGGTTGACAGTTGCCCGTGACACGTTGCGCTTCTTCGGAGCGTCGTTACTTCTTTGTTTTCTCATTGGGAGTCGGCTCATTGTGGCCGACAACTCGGTGACACATTGTACCCCACTAGTAAAATATTTCATTATTTATGAAAATAATTATTAATTAAACTACGAATGGAAAAACACAAGTCACTGAGTGCATCATAAATAATAAAACTATCGATTAGGATCGAAAACCTGAGCCGCTACAGAACGTGTCATTATATTTAACGTTTTTCCGGCGAGCGAAATTTTTTATTTCCAAGCCTTAAATCAATTTTTAATTTTTAATAATTCTTTGTGTGCCGCTATCGACTTTCTTTTAGGCCTGATAAAACCAAATATAAATCGCGGTCCAACATATAAAATTTCGGAATTTACGAGCTACAAACTTTCGAGAAATCTCATGTGGCTCACAGTGCCCCGTGACACATTGTGCCCCATTCTCCCCTACTCAGTCGATTTATTTCAAAATTAGCCTAATCAATCGCTTGATCCAAATTTCATTTCATCCAAATCCAAACTTCATGTTTCTATCTTCAGCTGTTTCGGCTGTGCGTTGTCTATATGTCAGTCAGTCAGTCAGTCACGAAAGTCTTTTACATGTACAGATTTATGCGCCGTATTAATTTATGTTTGGACGTGGAAAGCCATCATTTCGAACATCAATTGACTTTATTGGAAAAAAATAAAGGTCAAATGAAAAAATGTTGCGGCCTAAAGGTGCCAGATTTGTTTTTTTCTACGTGGAATGAGACCTCGCTCTAATGAATATAGGTTTTCATTTTTCTTTTGTTGACCTTAAAATCACGTTGATAATGTACACCAAATAAAAAAGTGCTCTTAGCATTTTATTTATCGAGTTACTTGAAGATGAATGAGCCACCCTGTACATAGATATTACGAGGGGTAGAAACCTCTCGTTTCGACCCAAATAATAGACTCGAGCAACGTGTGTGCGCTGCACGATGAGAATCGTACAGTCGGATTAATTAAGAACGAGTGTGAGAAAAAAAAAGCAAAGCAAGACAAAAGAAATAAAAGTACAGCAATATGCGCGATATATTCGCTTCAGTATTTTTTAATATAGACAGTCGACAGTCTTCTGATTCAAAAAGCCGATGGAAAGAGCACAACATGTGTTTCTTAGTAACGTATTTCAGCGTTTTTAGAAATTCAACCCTTAAGGGGAAAAGGGGGTAGCAAAGTTTGTATGGTAAAAGGTAAAAGAGTTTGGTGACTGATTGACTGAATGACTGAATGACTTGCGTGTATCAACTTGAAAATTGGACCATATGTTCATTAGAAGATGTTGAGGTGCACTAGGAAAGGATTTTTCGAAAATCAGCTCTCAAGGGGGTTGAAATGGGGTGTCGACCGTTTGGTGATTAGCTCCAAAACATCTCCATTCTGGGTAAAAAATAATCGAGGCAGCGGCATTTCTTGCTGCTATTTTATTCAATGAAGGAAATTCAGCCCTACTCATGGTTATGAATGAACTACAAATCGTAGTTGGCAGGCAGAGCTAAGGATATGCCGAGCAAATGGATCAGATGCGCGTGGCTCGGCAAAATAGAAAAAGTTTATTAGAGACAAAAGAAGCTCGAAAAGCTCGTAAAGAGGAAATGCAAGCTTCAAATGAGTTGCATGAGGAAGAGGAAGGACTGCTGTACGGTGCTGGAATCGCTGATTAATCGGTAAGACACTTTATCATTTGATTAAACACATTTGACTTTGAGTTTTTCGTTTGTGAACACTTTAAACGTGTTTTTCTCGACACGACATTTTTTCAATTTGCGCGAATCATAACTCAAAAACTAATTGATGGATCATCTTCAAATTTGGAACACGTTTACATAATATAATTTATTAAAACGTGAACCTAAAGTTGGAAAGATTAGATTGTTTAAAACATATTTATTATTGCAAAATGCCGGGGAAGAAATGCTAAAAATCGATCATTTTTTTTTCAAACACGTTCCAACATTCAATTCTCGATTTTTTTTTTCAAAATTTAGGTTCATGTTCTTAAAAAAACATCTCAAGAATGTACAAAAATTTGTTGGACTATTTCAGATGCGAATTGCGAGCTGGACAATTCCCGCAAATCGACAACGACGATGAGGACACGCCAAGGGACACAGCGGATTACACCTTAATTAATGCATGAAATAACTTGAAAAAATTACCAGAGATGTATGAAAATATGAATAAATTATTGTCAGTGTTGCGGAAATTTCCGTTTTTTTTCACAATAAAAAAAAATCATCTAATTTTCGGTCTCCTAAAGTGGTTGCCCGCCATAAGAGTGTAAAAGTTTGTATGAAAAATTGTATTCCGTGGGCGTATCAACTTGAAACTCGGTGTAAATATTCTTCAAAACAAGTCATGAAACCCATACTTCAGGATTTTTTTAAACAACCCCTAATAAGGGGTGCAACTGGCAATGAAGCTTCTATGAGCCAAATTCTACGCGGGCGAAAGCCAGGTGATATAAACTAAAAAAACTAGAAAATACCTTCGTATTTGTTAAGAAAAAAAAGTTCGAAAAATGTCCGAAAATGATCAAATAAAAAAAAATTTCGAACAAAAGTGACCTGTTTTTTTTTTTCCATTTGGATTAAGATAGTAGTCTCGTCACAGTCACGTTGAAAAGTTTATTCTCCGCTCAATCGATGAAAGCTTCGAAATATTGCGAAATATCTTTATATTTTAGGTTGTACATCTCATCGGGATGTAAAAAATTATAAAGTAATGATGAAAACGCCTAATATAATGTTTACCTGACCCTCACTTTTGTATCAGACTATCCGTTCCGGCTACTAATACATAGACGCTCCGCGTATACGGATATGCACACACTACTGTAATCTAGTTCTAGTCTGCTCCAGTCGCTTCGTGGCGCTAGCGTCGCTAGACCTTGCTTAATTTAAATCGCTATATCTCTGAAACTAGACGGTCAAAATTCATGACTTTTTTTTACCCACTTCGTCATATGTTCCTTTGTAATTGAGAATAAAAATAAACAAATCTGTCGAAAAGTTTCGAAGTTATTGCGTGAAATGTGAAATTTTCCACTGCTCCCCATAAGAAAACGTGTAAAACCATGAAATCTTTCATTGTCAATATCTCGAAAACGGAACGGTGAATTCTTTCAAAATTTTGCAGATAATCATTCAATGGTGTCCTGAATGAGTCTTCAAAATAATAAAAAAATTTATAGAAAAACGCATTGGCGAGACTACTACCTTAATATGCCCCTATGAAAAATATAGTTTTCCAGCTTTTTCTTTAAGTTGACCTTGAAATCACCTTGTAAACGTGTATTGAATGAAAAAAAGTTATCTTACCATTTAAGGGGCCAGTCCACTTTGGAGCCACGAAAAAAAGGCTATTTTCGCGATTTTTTTTTGAGGATTTTATAAAAGATTTGAATATAAAAGTTGTTGGGCTTGATAAATAAAGTCTTGAAATACATACAAAAAAAAAATTTTAATTCATTTTTATTCATTGTTAAGTACAAAAACTATAGTTTAACGTGACGCCTCAAAAATAGGTGGGCTAGGTAGCTCCATCACAACTCGGCAACGGCTTGTCTGAAACAAAAAATCAAAGTTCATTAGATTCAGTATGACACCAGCTACAAAATGACCCTTGGATATAAAGTTTCATCAAAAAATATAAAAAATGGCAGATGAAAAACGAAAAAAGTAAAAAAAAACGCGTTTTTTCGCAGTTTTTCGCAAAAAAAAGAGTAAAAATCAAAATTTTAAAACCATCGAGGGTCATCTTGTTGCGAATCATGTTTACAATATGTGGTTCAAATTTCAAAAGAATTGCTTTATTAGTTTTAGAGATACGATGGAGCTAGATTTTGAAAACGTTGTTTCGAGAAAAACGCGTTTGAAGTGTTATACTATGAAAAACTCTTACCTAAACTCAATCGGCAATTCCTGCACCGTACAAAATCTCTTCTGATTGCTCATCATCGTCGATTTCTTCAAGTCTTGCTTGCTTTCGTTTGGTTCTGGTCTCTTTTGAGCGCTCAGACCTGCGGCGGTTTGCAGAGCGAACACGCTCGTCATCGCGATTGTCGGCGAATCCGATGGTGATCGGGTCGAGTTTGACGCCCGTTATTTCCATTATTTTAAGCACTGGACGAAATCCTTCATTAAAGACACACGTGGAAACTTTGCACGCAATGTCTACGATTTTTTTGCCGTTGAACATGTGTTTAGGTGCCATATTCCATACGCACTTGTTAAAACTTTCATTATTGTTTTGCGTATGGCCACCTAAACACCTTTCGAGCATTTCTGTTTTGGTGAGATCCTCGTAAATAGGTTTTAAAACTTCCTGTACTTCCTCAGAAAGAGCAGGAGGATGTTTGTAATGTTGCTGAAGTGTCTTAGCTTTGAGGTACTTGCACCATTCTAAAGGCCGATAGGTCGACCGAGCGCGCTCAGGTAGACGAAATGAGGTCCTTACGTTCAGGTAAAAAAAAAATACTTAGAGAGCTCGGATTTTCATAAAATTTTCATACAATATTTCTGAATGTATGTACTTTCGAAAACAGTAAAAAAAAAAACGATTTTTTGAAATTTTCAAAGTGGACTGGCCCCTTAATGGTGTCCTGAATGAGTCTTCAAAATAATAATAAAAATATATAGAAAAACGCCTTGGCGAGACTACTACCTTAATATGCCGCTATGAAAGATATAGTTTTCCAGCTTTTTCTTTAAGTTGACCTTGAAATCACCTTGCAAACGTGCATTGAATGAAAAAAAAAAGTTATCTTACCGTTTAACTCTTCGTTTGAATCTTCTCTGTTCTTGAGTTACTTCGATGTCTCGAGATAAACAGGACACCCTGTTTATTCGTGTTTTCGGAGGGAAATTGTAAATCATTCATTGCGGACTCCCAGTATTTATGAAGCACATACCGCGCGATGATATGATTCATGATGACGAGAGTCTCACCTATACACATACGTATATATATATATATATGCGATAGATTCATGTCGTTGACCGCACGGGTGCACCTGTGCAACGCAGTCGCGATGCACTCTCGTCCGCAATCACTACAATAGTAATAATAATATTCCTAATTGACCTGTGTTCAAATTGGCTCCGAGCAAAACGTCAAGATTTATTCGTAATTGTCATCAAGTTTTCCGCACGCTGCAATTAAAATAAATAATCAAACATGGCTGTTCATTAATATAACATTAAGAATAATAATAATAAATATAACATACGTAATAAAAAAATAATCATTATTATTATTAGTTGAAAGTTATTGTTGGAAATTGTGGCAAATTATTAGTTGAAAAAACAAATAATAATTATTATTATTAGTTGAAAATTGTATAATCGTCCATATATGTAAAAAGTGAAGTCCTGAATGCCTGACCGACTCTCATCATCGGCCAGCTTAGCCCTAGAAGAAGTAGAAACGTGAAATTTAGAGGGCATGTTGTTTTTATTATGTAGGCTTCATTATAGAAGGGATTTTTCGTAATTCAACCCTTAAGGGGAGAAAAGGGGTGGAAAAATCTGTATGGCATTTTTTTTTTTAATCTGGTCGGATTTGCTTGCAATTTGGTATTCGTGCTTCTTGATACAATTAATGAAACACGTATTTCAGCGTTTTTAGAAATTCAACCCCTAAGGGTAGAAAAAGGGTGGCAAAGTTTTTATGAGAAATGAAAAAAAAATCGGGTCGAATTTAATTGAAACTTTGTATAAATGCTCCTAGACACAATTAGTGGAATTTCAACGTTTTTGGCAATTCAATCTTTTTTTAGTTACACGTGACATATGAGTGCGAGAGAGATAACTAAAATTTTCGAACCGAGATTTCTCAAAGATGAATCATTTTTTGGGCAAAAGAAAATCATCAAGTTCTGTGTCAGGATATTCTCGAGAGCCTGATGCTTTGTTTTTTTCTCAAAAACCGTAACCATTTATGAGAAAACTGGATTGGAAAATTTGTGAGATTATGTTGACCTTGTACATGCCCTTAAGGACTTAGGCCACTCTAGAGGGAAAAAAAGGGCATATTTTGTGATTTTTTTTTAGTGAAACCATAAAATAAATCAGAATTACAAAATAGGGGTTTTATTATACACGTAATTGACTATACAGAATTATTTTTTCACAGCGATACATGTCAAAATGACGACTGTGCAGCATTTTTCCGATGACGACTTTATTTCTGAAAGGTCAAACGGCAGCTCCTATAATTTTTGAGTTATGACGAGACACTAAAGTTTTTTCGATTACATATAAGAATAGCTATAGAAGTACGTAGGATTTTTTTGATATATTGTTTTTTTTGTCAAAATGGCGCTTTTTTAAAACAAAAAGTATAAAATGCCATGAGAAAATCGTCAGAAAATTGTTTATAAAAAATGAACTATGCAATATAATAAAAAAAATTCTACGTAGTGCCTCAGAAAATGTAATTCTAAATATACAGTTAAAATTTCAAGTGAATCGGTTGAAATTTGTTTTGAGTTATGAGTCCGGCCGACTTGAAAAATGTAGTTTTGAGATAAACGCATTTAAAGTTAGTAGAAAGTCACGACATGAATCAAGAGGGGTTGCGCTAGAATTCGAAAATCGTGTACTTAGAGATTTTTCACATCCACAATCTTTTGGAATATAATTTTATAGGTACTATGGTACATTTTTAACAAAAAAAACTTGATTTTTGGACAATCCTAGAGTGTCCTAAGGCCTTATGGGGAAAAGGGGGTAGTAAAAGATAAAACAATTCAAAGACTTGCGTGACTGACTTGCGTGTATCAGCTTGAAACTTGGACGATATGTTCATTAGAAGATGTAGAGGTGCACTAAGAAAGGATTTTTCGAAAATCAACTCTTAAGGGCAAGAAATGGGGTGTAAACATTTGTATGGAAGATTGTATTCGTTGCGCGTATGAACTTGAATCATGGTATATACATTTTTCAAAACAAACAATAAAACGCATATTTTAGGATTTTTCAAAACAACCCCTAATTAGGGGTGCAACGGGGTGTTGAAGTTTGTATGGGAAAATCGAATTGCCTGCTTCTATCTCAATAAAATTCGGAAGATATGTTCCTTAAGGCCATGTATCACACGCCTTCGACCACTTCGAAATTTTGAAATGCCGTTTCTCCCAAACGGAACAACCAATTGGAATGAAATTTCTTGTGGGCATGCAGGACGCCAGCTCCGAGAGCATGGTTCTCGCCATTTTCCCAAATTTCCAAAAAAAATTTACAGTTTGTGGTTACCATGGGATAAATTGTGAATTATTAACTATTTCATCGCGTTTTCGGTAATTTGGAGGGAACCATGCTCTCGACCATGAAAAATCACACATTTCAAGCTTTGTTTCACTTGTTTTCATGAATAAATGGCGGAGAAAACTCATTTTGAAATTTTTTACATAAAAGTAGCAAAATTGTACCATCAAAGCTCAAAATATTATCGACGGACACGATAGTCTAGTTCATCTGTTTTCTAACTGACAGCGCGCAGCTCGCATCGTTCCGTGTTTACCGACCGCGCTCGTATCCTTCCGAGACAGCAAATTGTTTTTTGACAGTCGGAAGCGGCACCCCTCGCGGAACGTTGTATATTCGTTCGGTTGACATGCAGTTTTTTTTCGAAATATGTTGCTGCGTGCGTCATACATTCGCAAGAATTCTAGAACGGGTCGGTTTATCCGCGATGTGTGAAAAAGGGTTTACGAATATAGTCGTGAAACGTGCGTCGAATCGGCGAAAAGTTCACGTGATCGGCCGAATATTTGTGTACAGCGCGCAGATGACCAAGTGTGCCATTTCGAAACTGGGTCGCGAAAAGAAGTGCTCGAGAAGGAAAATGTCGAGCAGCGCAAATCCTAGAAGGCGGTTGCTTTGCGTATCGGTGAGTGCAGCGAAGCCTTGCCTGATCATGTGCCTGGTTATTTTTCAATCCCTGCCTCGTTATTGTTTAACCCATTCCCAGCGATCGGGTTATCTTACCTGTTGCCTTCCTTTCGTGTCTCGGGTTATCTGTTCTCGTTATTTTGTAGTCCCTCCCCATCGATTCGGTTATTTTACCTACCGTCTCCTTTTTGAGTCTCGAGCTATCTGTCATCGTTATTTTTTGTGCCCTCCCCATCGATCCGGTTATCTCACCTACCGTCTCCCTTTCGAGTCTCGGGTTATCGAACCTCGTTATTATTTACTCCCTCCCCAGCGATCGGGTTATCTCACCTACCGTCTCCCTTTCGAGTTTCGGGTTATCTGTCCTTATTATTATAGATTCCCTCCCCGTCGATCGGGTTATCTGTCCTCGTATTTTTTTATCCCTCCTCAGCGATCGGGTTATCTTACCTACCGTCTCCCTTTCGAGTCTTGGGTTATCTGTCTCCGTTATTATTTAATCCCTCCCCAGCGATCGGGTTATCTTACCTACCGTCTCCCTTTCCAGTCACGGGTTATCTATCCTCGTTTTTTTTTAATCCCTCCCCAGCGATCTTGTTATCTCACCTACCGTCTCCCTTCCGAGCCTCGGGTTATCTCTCCTCGTTATTTTTTAATCCCTCCCCAGCGATCGGGTTATCTCACCTACCGTCTCCCTTTCGAGTTTCGGGTTATCTGTCCTCGTTATTATAGATTCCCTCCCCGTCGATCGGGTTATCTGTCCTCGTAATTTTTTATCCCTCCTCAGCGATCGGGTTATCTTACCTACCGTCTCCCTTTCGAGTCTCGGGTTATCTGTCCTCGTTATAATTTAATCCCTCCCCAGCGATCGGGTTATCTCACCTACCGTCTCCCTTTCGAGTTTCGGGTTATCTGTCCCTGTTATTATAGATTCCCTCCCCGTCGACCGGGTTATCTGTCCTCGTATTTTTTTATCCCTCCTCAGCGATCGGGTTATCTTACCTACCGTCTCCCTTTCGAGTCTCGGGTTATCTGTCTTCGTTATTATTTAATCCCTCCCCAGCGATCGGGTTATCTTACCTACCGTCTCCCTTTCCAGCCACGGGTTATCTGTCCTCGTTTTTTTTAATCCCTCCCCAGCGATCGGGTTATCTTACCTACCGTCTCCCTTTCGAGTCTCGGGTTATCTGTCTTCGTTATTATTTAATCCCTCCCCAGCGATCGGGTTATCTTACCTACCGTCTCCCTTTCCAGCCACGGGTTATCTGTCCTCGTTTTTTTTAATCCCTCCCCAGCGATCGGGTTATCTTACCTACCGTCTCCCTTTCGAGTCTCGGGTTATCTGTCCTCGTTATTTTTTAATCCCTCCCCAGCGATCGGGTTATCTCACCTACCGTCTCCCTTTCGAGTTTCGGGTTATCTGTCCTCGTTATTATAGATTCCCTCCCCGTCGATCGGGTTATCTGTCCTTGTAATTTTTTATCCCTCCTCAGCGATCGGGTTATCTTACCTACCGTCTCCCTTTCGAGTCTCGGGTTATCTGTCCTCGTTATTATTTAATCCCTCCCCAGCGATCGGGTTATCTTACCTACCGTCTCCCTTCCGAGCCTCGGGTTATCTCTCCTCGTTATTTTTTAATCCCTCCCCAGCGATCGGGTTATCTCACCTACCGTCTCCCTTTCGAGTTTCGGGTTATCTGTCCTCGTTATTATAGATTCCCTCCCCGTCGATCGGGTTATCTGTCCTCGTAATTTTTTATCCCTCCTCAGCGATCGGGTTATCTTACCTACCGTCTCCCTTTCGAGTCTCGAGTTATCTGTCCTCGTTATAATTTAATCCCTCCCCAGCGATCGGGTTATCTCACCTACCGTCTCCCTTTCGAGTTTCGGGTTATCTGTCCCTGTTATTATAGATTCCCTCCCCGTCGACCGGGTTATCTGTCCTCGTATTTTTTTATCCCTCCTCAGCGATCGGGTTATCTTACCTACCGTCTCCCTTTCGAGTCTCGGGTTATCTGTCTTCGTTATTATTTGATCCCTCCCCAGCGATCGGGTTATCTTACCTACCGTCTCCCTTTCCAGCCACGGGTTATCTGTCCTCGTTTTTTTTTAATCCCTCCCCAGCGATCGGGTTATCTTACCTACCGTCTCCCTTTCGAGTCTCGGGTTATCTGTCCTCGTTATTTTTTAATCCCTCCCCAGCGATCGGGTTATCTCACCTACCGTCTTCCTTTCGAGTCTCGGGTTATCTGTCTTCGTTATTATTTAATCCCTCCCCAGCGATCGGGTTATCTTACCTACCGTCTCCCTTTCCAGCCACGGGTTATCTGTCCTCGTTTTTTTTTAATCCCTCCCCAGCGATCGGGTTATCTTACCTACCGTCTCCCTTTCGAGTCTCGGGTTATCTGTCCTCGTTATTTTTTAATCCCTCCCCAGCGATCGGGTTATCTCACCTACCGTCTCCCTTTCGAGTTTCGGGTTATCTGTCCTCGTTATTATAGATTCCCTCCCCGTCGATCGGGTTATCTGTCCTTGTAATTTTTTATCCCTCCTCAGCGATCGGGTTATCTTACCTACCGTCTCCCTTTCGAGTCTCGGGTTATCTGTCCTCGTTATTATTTAATCCCTCCCCAGCGATCGGGTTATCTTACCTACCGTCTCCCTTTCGAGTCTCGGGTTATCTGTCTCCATTATTATTTAATCCCTCCCCAGCGATCGGGTTATCTTACCTACCGTCTCCCTTTCCAGTCACGGGTTATCTGTCCTCGTTTTTTTTAATCCCTCCCCAGCGATCTTGTTATCTTACCTACCGTCTCCCTTCCGAGCCTCGGGTTATCTCTCCTCGTTATTTTTTAATCCCTCCCCAGCGATCGTGTTATCTCACCTACCGTCTCCCTTTCGAGTTTCGGGTTATCTGTCCTCGTTATTATAGATTCCCTCCCCGTCGATCGGGTTATCTGTCCTCGTAATTTTTTATCCCTCCTCAGCGATCGGGTTATCTTACCTACCGTCTCCCTTTCGAGTCACGGGTTATCCGTCCTCGTTTTTTTAAATCCTTCCCCAGCGAAACATATTCGTTTAAACAATAGGCATTATTTGTTGAATTGTAGCACTCTCTCGCAGAGAGAACATCTAGTGACCTCCATTGCTGGGATATTTTAGTCGTGGAAAACCTCCGAAGGTAAACTTCGGCAGAGCGAACGAATTCCGACAGTATTTCTTTAAACAATAGGCCTGTTTTGTAAAATTTTACCACTTTTTTGCCATGTTAGTCTCGGGCGATTTCATTCGTCCGCGATAAACGTCGAAGTCAAATTCATCAACGATGACCTGCATCGAGAATATAAATCCAGCTCGAGCTTATGTGTTCAAATTAATTTAAAAAGACCGGAATGGTCTTTATTAATTTAAAAAAGACCGGAATGGTCTTTTTAATTTAAAAAAGACCGAAATGTCACCACCCTTCCACAAGACAAAACTTTAGCAAACTTCGTTTGCAAGCGTAATAAAATTTCTACCGATGAATGCCGTCGAGAAAAGAAATCGATACCAGTCCATTTCTTTAAACAATTCATGATAGCAAAATTTCACCGCTCTTCCGTAGAGCGAGACTCCAGGGATCTTCATTGCTAAAGACTTCGATCCGCGAATAACCCGCCGAAAATAAATCCTGCCAGAGAGGAAAAATGTTCAACATATTTGTTTAAACACAATAGGCATTAATTGTCAAATTATAGCACTCTCTCGCAGTGAGAGTCTCTAGCGATCTCCATCGCTAGAAATGTTTGCCTTGGAAAACCTGCCGAAGCTCAACCTCGGCAGAGAGAACGAACGCTGAACGTAATTGTTTAAACAATAGGGATCGCCTGTCAAATTTAGCCATTCTTTTGCTGAGTGACTCTCGAGCGATCTCGTTCGTTCGAGAATTTGGCAGAAGTCGAATGCAGCGATGATAAGCTGCATCGAGAATATAAATCGTGCATGAGCTTATTTGTTTAAATTAATTAAAAAAGCTTGGAAAAATGTCCCTTCCCTGCCTCAAGACGAGTCTTTAGAAAACTCAGTTCACTAGAAAGTTCAACAGTAATCAAATTTCCAGCGACGACTATCGCCAAAAAAAGAAATCAATTTGAGCCCATTTGTTTAAACAATTCACGATCGCAAAATTTCACCGCTCTTTCGTAGAGCGAGACTCTAGCGATCTTCATTGCTAGAAACTCCGATCCGCGGTCGACCTGCCGAAAATAAATCCCGGTAGAGAGAAAAAATGTTGAACATATTTGTTTAAGCAATAGGCGTTAGTTGTTAAATTTTAGCTCTCTCTCGCAGAGAGAGCCTCTAGCGATCTCCGTTGCTAGAAAAGTCTCGCTTTGGAAAACCTGCCGAAGGTAAACCTCAGCAAAAAGAATGAATGCCGAACGTATTTGTTTAAACAATAAATATGACTTGTAAAATTTCACCACTCTTTTCTTGAGTGAGTCTCGGGCGATTTCTTTCGTTCGAGAATTCGGCCGAAGTCGAATTCGAGAATATACATCGGGCTCGAGCTCAATTATTAATTAAAAGCTTATAAATTTAAAAAGGATAAAAAAATATCACCACCCTTCCACAAGACGAGTCTCTACCAAACCCTGTTTGCTAGAAAGTTCAATCGTGAAATTTCCACCGATGGCCGGTGTCAAAAAAAGATATCGGTTCGCACCCATTTGTCCGTACAATGTAACAAAGTTTCACCGCTTTCTGCAAAGCGAGCGCATGTCATGAGGCGTAGCATGGTCGCTAACCCTAGTGTGTGTACATCACTCTATACACACATACTTATATATATAAGCTGTTTTCGATACGACCGAAGAGCGTGCGGAAACCTTACATTGTTTCTGCATGCGACGGCGTAGCGAAAACACACTCATACACGGGCGCACACGATCGTTGTTTGCTATACGGTTTCGACTCTTCGACGTAGCGCGAAGCATCGAGACCATGTAGGAATCAACCGTGGCGCCATCCGGCGGGAGTAGCGGTAGTTCGCAAAACTGCGAGTCTGCTCTACCGCCCTGACGGGACCCCGCGTCGAAATTTCCTGGCGTGTTATACATGCCCTTAA
>CAWVQM010000191.1:0-39590 GCA_963932345.1 Ophion ventricosus | reverse complement strand
CAATATATTTGAAACAGTACGTTAGAAAAAGGAAGATACAGATCGAAGAGGATCAATTGGTAATGTGTTTAAAAAAAATATACGAGGGGTGGAAATTATGGCCTTAGGCCACTCTAGAGGCCAAAATAGGGCATATTTTGTGTTTTTTTTTAGTGATACCATGAAATAAATCGGAATTACAAAATAAGGCTTTTATTATACACGTAATTGACTATACAAAATTATTTTTTCACAGCGATACATGTCAAAATGGCGACTGTGCAGCATTTTTCCGATGACGCCTTTATTTCTGGAAGGTCAACGGCCGGATCGATAGCTCCTATAATTTTTGAGTTATGATGAGACACTAAAGTTTTTTCGATTATATACAGGGTGGACCACGCAACGTGTGCACCCCCTTTACGACCAAAATATGCGTTGCACAAAAAAATGTTTTATACAAAAGTTACATGGTTTATAAGGCTACACTATGTGGTGCATTTATTTTTTTTATAGGTGGAGGCACTTCGAAGATTTGAAGGACAACATTATTTTTTCAAATGGAATGCTATATTTTTTATAGCGTAATATGATAGAGTATCGAATTCTGAGTAAAAAAGTACAGACCTTTATTAGCCCTCGAGTTAATAGCTAACGAGTAATTTCACTTTATTACTTTAAAATTTTCTTCACGTAATATCAAGTTGGAGATTCAAATCTACTACAAATTTCTGAATGGCAGTGTTTACATCACAGTGTTTATCAATATGAACACATTTACCACATCACACACACTTATCATGATTCACAATCTTCTCAATGATTGTAATCCAGTATTAAAGTATCCTTCGGTGATTGTGCGTGATTATTATCAGAAAGATAAAAGTGAAAATGAATGAATGAATCTCCAACTTGATATTACGTGAAGAAAATTTTAAAGTAATAAAGTGAAATTACTCGTTAGCTATTAACTCTAGGGCTAATAAAGGTCTATACTTTTTTACTCAGAATTCGATACTCTATCATATTACGCTATAAAAAATATAGTATTCCATTTGAAAAAATAAAGTTGACCTTCAAATCTTCGAAGTGCCTCCACCTATAAAAAAAAATAAATGCACCACATAGTGTAGCCTTATAAACCATGTAACTTTTGTACAAAACATTTTTTTGTGCAACGCATATTTTGGTCGTAAAAGAGGTGCACACGTTGCGTGGTCCACCCTGTATAAGAATAGCTACAGAAGTACGTAGGATTTTTTTGATATGTTGTTTTTTGTCAAAATGGCGCATTTCTAAAACAAATAGTATAAAATGCCATGAGAAAATGGTCAGAAAATTGTTTATAAAAAAGGAACTACGCAATATAATAAAAAAAAAATCCTACGTAGTGCCTCAGAAAATGTAATTCTAAATATACAGTTAAAATTTCAAGTGAAACGGTTGATATTTGTTTGAGTTATGAGTCCGGCCGACTTGAAAAATGTAGTTTTGAGATAAACGAGTTTAAAGTTAGTAGAATGTCACGACACGAATCAGAAGGGGTTGCGCTAGAATTCGAAAATCCAGTACTTCGAGATTTTTCACACCCGTAATCTTTTGGAATATAATTTTATAGGTACTAAGGTACATCTGTAACAAAAAAAAATCGATTTTTGGCCTTAAGGTCATGTACAAGGTCAACATAACCTCACAAATTTTCCAACCCAGTTTTCTCATAAATGGTTAAGATTTTTGGGAAAAAAAACAAAGCATCAGGTTCTGCAGAATATCCTGTCACAGAGCTTGACGATTTTCCTTTTGTCCTAAAAATGATTCATCTTTGAGAAATCTCAGTTCGAAAATTTTACCTATCTCTCTCGCGCTCATATGTCACGCGGTACACCTTGTACTTCGCCTTAAGGAGGTTGGAGCGTTACGATGAATCCAACTTTCGGGCCTGAAATTTTTATATGATGTTGACGAATACGTTATGCATCCTCTGGAAAAGTTTGAGCTATATTGACCGTTCAGTTTGTTTCGTAATAAAATTGCAAAGTCGAGCACTTTGAGCTAGTGAAGCACGTCGTTTTATGGTGACGGTCGACCGGAAGTGCGGTGACCACGGTTTTGTTGCTCGCGCATCCAACTAAGGTCGTTGGAAAACTGAAATTAAATGAATTAGACATAATAGATATTGTAAAAAATCGAAAATTCGAACTTCACCGTGTAGTTCAAGCACTACATTATAAAACGGTTTCAACTTCCGGTTGTGTATTATCATAATGACGAAATAGTACCCATATATACTTGTCAACGTCGGGCGTAACAGCTGATTCGTTTGGCGAGCATAACCTAGCTCCGTAGTGACAGTTTTCGTTGTCGCCGGCTCGCGACAGCCAATCGCATGCGCGATCAGAACAAAAGGAGCCTCTTATTGGCTGTCGCTAGGTAACGATAACGAAAACGTCCGCTACCGAGTTACAGAATCTCGGTACTGCTTGGATATCGTCGTGAAGACTCCAGAGTCGTTGAGGGTCTAATTTTTCACTTTTTATTGGTAAATACGCATTAAATAAAATATTTATCACAAATTTGGCACTTTGGGATCGACAAGACGAATATTCAACATAAGTTACCATAAATCAGAACACCCGTGGGCTAACATAAATTTAGTCTTTTTGTTGACTCCGAGGAAGCGCTCCAACCTCCTTAATCATCACAATCCGTTAAACATTGTAACACGTGCAGCGCTACACGAATGACGCAAGCTCAGCCGCGATAGCAGAGGCGATGATGCGGCGTTCTCGCTAATGATCCGCTATCCCTCGATATGCTCTCGGGCTATCATCACCGAGGCGAGAGTCCCGGTACGTTAGGGTTGATACAACGGAAGATTTTAACAGCCCGAGCCAACTCGCGGCGTTGATCGACGCGCGAGATGGCACAGAACACGAAAAAAAGAAGAAGAAGAAGAAGAAGAAGAAGAAGAAGAAGAAAAAAAACGGGAGTGGAATTTAAAAAATCGTCCTGGCCGAGTGCCAAACTTGGCGAACCGGCAGGCATTAGGGACCATTGGTATCGGGGGTGGAGACAGATAGGGATTTCTCCACTCTCCACACTACCTTCCTCTTCGCTCTCTCCTCTCGCTCGCTCATTATGAAAACATGGCTTTGCAGAATAAACCCGAGATGAGCCAAAAGGGGTAAATTTCATGAGAGCGCAATGTGTTCGGTATGCTTGGAGATCTATGGTCGTTGAGGGGAGAAAACCCTTTAGACGCCCGAATATGAGTCATTTTTTCATGAATTTTTTTTGAAGGTGATAAACTAATCGCAGCATTTAAAAATTTTGACATTATCTTACAACTTTCAAGTGTTAAATTAAAAAAAAAAACAAAATGCCGGCGTTATAAGGTATTCCTTTAGGCGTCTTTTGCGTGATATCGAAAAGTGCTCTATCTGTCGGATTTTTGTCTATTGATCTGAAACAGAAATCGAAAATATTTTTCGATTATTGACATGTGTAGGGAAAGGATATACCTATAAAAATATTTTTTAAAAAGTATAAAATTAAAAATTAAGTAGGCTTTTTAATCAAATTATTACACGGAGAGAATTAAATGTTAAAAATTACCGTGCAGTAACGGTAATCAAATGACAACCGTGAAACTTCGCTTATTATTACTGAGTAAACACACAGATTTTCACGAAAATAAAATAAAATTTCTTCTTCAGATAGAAAATTTTACCAGATTTTCTAGTAAATTTTCATGTGTAACAAAATACGCAAAACTTAAATTTAAAAAATATATAATATCAGCGAAATTTTACTGTGCATTTTGTTATTTTATGCCTTTCAAAAATGTCTATGAAAAAGTATCGTCTTTGTAACAGTTATTTTAAGATTTATTATAAAATTTAATGAGTGTTATAGGAAAATGTATTGTGCTCTCGGTAAAAATTATCGTGCGCGCTACTCTTCTTGTATAGTAAAATTTTAGCTACGTATTTGAAATTTTCTGTAACGTGAGTTAAAAAAAAACGCGTCGCATACGAATTATTATGCTTTTCTCACTTGTCACCACATTGAAATATATCACGGTAATTTTTACCGTGAAATTCACGACAAAAATTACTTTTTAATTCTCTCCGTGTATATTTTTGACCATTCTCTCGATAATTTTTACCCGAAAAAAGTAATTTATTTACGCGATAACCTTAAAACTTTAGGTATATCCTTCCGATAATGTTATAGTGAGAAACCTCCCAAAATTTCAACCAGATCGATCAATAACTTTTTGAGCTATAATATGAGCAGTTTTTGAAAATACAGTTTCGAGATAATCGCGTTCAAAGTTTCCCTAGTTCACAAACTTCGTAAATAATTCATATTTCGATTTTTCGATTTTCCAGTATACTCTCAATATATTATACTTTCGAAATATGTGAAAAAATCGATATTTTGAACATTGTAAAGCCCCCCCCCCCCCCCCCCCTTAAGGGACTATTCCAGTGTTAACATTTTTTTAATCTTTTTTTTTGCACTATCCAAAAATATGGACTTTCATAAACATGCTGTTAAATTTTGGTCGCGAAATTCGAATTATTTCGGTCGCTACAGACTTTCTGAGAAAAAGGGATTCGACCAGCTGCGTGGGCGGGTTTTTCTCGAAACGTCGTTTTTCAAAACGGTGAAAGATTTTAAACGAAGAGTTTTCAAGCTGTCCGTCTCAAATTCTGTCACGTCATTTTTCACGCCATTCCTTAACGTCGTACGGAAACGTTTTTTTTTTTTTTTTTTTTTTTCGTTTGAAAATTTCACATTTTTTTTACAAAAAACTGTTGAAAAAAGGCCCAATTTGACACTTAATTTGGAAATGGTCACCATTTTGTTAATTTTTATCGAAAAAAAAAAATCCTCCGTACGCCTCTACAATTTTTCATACTGATTAATAATCTTTTTGGTTTTTTTCTTTCAGACAATTTTTGGAGGAGTAGGATTTTTCAGCGTCAGGCGCTATTTTTTTAGGCATCATTTTGGGGCGGCCAACAAAATTATATAAAAAATAAAACTAAAACATTGAAAAATATTTTTATGTACAATATAAGTCATTTGAATGAACGAAAAAAAAATCGTATTGATTATCAAATTATATAAAAATTTTAAAAAATCATAAAAATCAGCAATTTTTAAGTCACACTGGAATGGGCCCTTAAGGGGACCAATACGAGTAGCCGACTGAAAAAATAAGTGAACTTTAGGAATTATTATGTCAATAACTATTCGTCCGATTTCGTCCAAGTTAGTTTTATTCGGAAATATATATATTGAGGTACATTGACAATTGTTTAAATAAAAATATATTGACTGGGGGCGCTGTTATTGTGGGCGGCGTAAAAAATGTTTTTTTACACCGCTGGCGGTCCCCATGATTTTATGCAGTCGGTTCATCTCAAACAAAAATTTCGTAAAGATTCTTAAAATCTAATGTCTTCCTTCGCATCATAGGATTTCTTACTTCATTATTATTATTTTTTTATCAAGCCAGAAAGGTCGGAAATTTACGTTAAAAAATAAATGTAAATTTCAATCAAGCGCTATTTCGTGAAAAAAGAAAATTTTCAAAAAATCATACGACGCGAAAGGCTTTGAACATTATATTTTAAAAATCGTTTCGAAATTTTTCCAGTTTTCCCAGCCAATATATATTTATTTAAAGACATTTCCCAGTCAATATATATTTATTTTTAAAAAATGTCAATATACCTCAATATTTATATCTTCGAATAAAACAAACTTGGATTAAATCGGTTTTTGAGCTAATAATTCCCAAAATTCACCTTTTTTCCGCCGTCTACCGGATGTACCCCCTTAACGGTAACTCGACGATCGAGAATCAAATCGGCAGAACGTTGGATACCAATGTCTTTCTTAGTCTCAAAAAATTCGATAATCCTTCTGATGACAGCGACCATCGGCTGACGTCTCTCCAATGAGTGGACCAGACCATCAGGACAACTGTGTCAACTTGCGGTAGCCACCGCGGGGCTTCATTTTGCCATTTTTTGGATGTCGACTGTAGCCTGCGGAGTCGTCATTAAGGTCGAGAAAAAAATGTGTGGGGGATGAATGAAAGAGAAAGAGAGAAAAACAAGAGAGAGAGAGAGAGAGAGAGAGAGAGAGAGAGAGAGAGAGAGAGATCTTTTTTTTTCGTAAAGGAACAAAACGTTTTACATTTATGAAACTTTAGGTAAAATTTATTACATAATTCAACTGTCTAAATATATTTTTTCATTAAAAAAAATATTGCAAAACGGTGACGTTATGGCGTGGTCTTTCAGAAAGGTTTTGGCGGCAATTGTCCGTTTGTGGGAGATCCAACGATTCCAATGTTGATCCGAAAAATAAAAGCCAAGAATCTTCAATATTTTAACATCCAAATGCTGAACTTATACCTGACAAACATTCAAAAAGTAAAAAATTACAAAATGGGACACAGATTTTAAAAAAATGAAATTTTACAAAACATTTTCGTTTTTTTTGTTGCAATAAAGATGTATTTTTTTAAAGTAATTTTCATAAATAAATAGGTATAAGTTCAACGTATTATTATTATTGACCTGTGTGTAAAATTCTAGCACGATCGGTCAATTCGTTTTAAAGTTTTTACTCGGAAACTTGAAAAATGTAGTTTTGAAGAAAAAAAAAACGTGTTAAAGTTTCGAACCACGAAAAATCAATGAATTCAATGACTTACCGGCTAATCAGCGATTCCAGAGCCATACAATTTTTCTTCAGCTTCTAATATTTTATGTAAAAAAAAAAAACGATTTTTTTTTTATACCGCCCTCAATAGAAACGTAAGTTCCGTGGGCTAAGTTCGAAAATGTTTCCAATCCCTCTAAAATGTTTTGCCGTAGGTAGTTGAGCCTCAAGCACTAGGAAAATACTATTACGAGTATCGGCCACTTCATTGAAAGCAAAAAAGAATGCATCAATAGCCGTCAAAGATAAACGGGAAGAAGGGAGAGTAGCGATAACTCCCGGTTTCCGGGCTATAGAGCTTTCGATATGCATCCAAATAGCCGTCGAGGGAGCCTAATGGACGCACACCCGGCGCTAAACGCCAAATACCAACGTCCAATCGACGGCGACCTCGACTCTGAACCTACCGGAGCCTACTGACCCACTTTTACCTTCTTACTACCCGTTGTTATTTTTTTTCATACATCTCTCTCTCTCTCTCTCTCTCTCTCTCTCTCTCTCTCTCTCTCTCTCTCGCTCTCTGAAAAAAAAATCCACATATATGAATATCTATATGCATATGGAAAAAAAGTTACTTTGAACCCGTTATGTCTATGTAACGTTGGCTATCAGCCCGTTCAGTTCTTTACAAGACGGTCATTGAGGGAGGTCATTGAGGTTCTACTTTGTTGGACAAATTTTTTTCTTTTTTTATTTTGCTGTATCGGAACTTTTTGAAGAAGAGAGTTTCTTCTCTCTTTAAGGGACAACACCACTGTGACGGCTTCAAAAAATCGATTTTTTGAAAACCATCTAGAAAAATCTAAAATACATTTAAGATTAAGATGCCGTTGGACCCAGGTCGAAAAAATAATTATTTTCGGAGATATTGAATATTTTGTGGAGCGGTGCAGCGCTCCGTGACGCTCGGGGTCCCGCGCAGCCGCCTCTTCCTGAGGAAGTATTGGAGACAATTACGCCAGTCTTCGAAAATTTGAGCAGAGACGATTTGCTGCAGCGTTGTTTGGGCGGCTTCACGCAAAACAACAACGAAAGCTACAACAAATCAGTTTGGGCAATAGCCCCCAAGTGTCAGTCCGGGAGCAAAAAAATCGTCGATATTGCAGCTGATATCGCGGTATTATTATTCAATGATGGCCTGAGAAGCCTCATGAAAGTTTTGGAGACGTTGGGGATAACTATCGGCCCAAATTGTTTCAATTTTTGCGTTGAAACCGACGCAGCGCGGATCGAGCTGGCGGAGCGCTCGCTCACAGACGCTGCAAAAGAGGCAAGAAGAGCCTCTACAAGTTCGAGAAAAGATGCTAGGGACAATCATTTGCTTATTGAAGGCCAGCTATATGGTGCCGGCATCGCTGATTAAAGGTAAACATTTTTTTTTCCAATTTATCGCATAAATTAACAAACCTAAAACTTTGAACGCGTTTTTCTCAAAACCACTTTTTTGAGTGCGGCACGCAGCAGAACTTGAGCAATTTTTATCCGATCGACTTCAAATTTGGACTGCATCAATAAAACTAGATTATCTAAAGAAGTACATAGGATTTTTTCGATATCTCAATAATAAAAAAAAGTTATAGCCTATTTTCGACGAGAAATTTTGCTCGAAAATCGTCCTTTAATTTCAAAAGCGTGCCTATTTTTTAAAAATCAATATTTTTTCAAATCCCTATGTACTTCTCTTCAAAATATCATATTATTAACGAA
This sequence comes from Ophion ventricosus, assembly GCA_963932345.1. NCBI lineage: Eukaryota > Metazoa > Arthropoda > Insecta > Hymenoptera > Ichneumonidae > Ophion > Ophion ventricosus. Next base: position 31,157 of record CAWVQM010000191.1, on the reverse strand, counting down.
AACACTCGGTATTTTTTTTCAGATCGACTTTGAAGAGAGTTCTGCTGCGTGCCGCGAACCACTGCAGAGGCAACAGTACCTGACGCGGGAGCTTCCCCAGCGTCACCATGGGGCGTGAAAAATTTGAAATTTTTTTTTTATGTATCTTCAATAAACAACGAACAAAACAAAAAAAAAATTTTCGATTATCTCTTTTTTTTTCCACAAAAAAAAATTCTTGAAAAATGGCAGTGTCCTCAAACAACCAAAAGTGTCCTCGTGGTGGTCAGGATAACTCATGATATCTTTATCTTAAATTAAAAAATCAATTTTTTTCTGTTAGTAAATAAGTATAGCTCGTGATTGAACGCAGGATTTAAAAAAAAGTTGAAATTCGAATTTTTGGCAGAGTTGTATGCAAAATAGTTCAATTTTTGGTACAATTTACACTACGTATAGCCTTGTAAAATTAGTTGTAATCGAAAAAAAAAAAACCTTTGTTCAATCACTAGTCAATGCTATTTTGAAGAAGTGTGCAAAATTTCAATAAGATCGGTGCATTAGTTTTTGAGAAATCGTGTCCACCGACTTCAAAAATAGTGTTTTGAGAAAAATGCTTATACCTGCGTCGCTCCCGGCCGGTCTTTCCCAACGGGGGGAATTCCCAAACGCTCTCTCTCTCTCCTAGACTTTTACTCCGATTGCCTTAAAACTTTGGGAGAATATTCTAGACAAATTCTATTAGATAATAAAATTTAAAAAAATGGAGTTTTTGAAATTTTCAAATCCACGTAACCCCTTGATATACGACACTTCGTATGGTTGACGCATATGCGAGCGAAGAAACAACTGCGAACGACATCTGTCGGTATTTCACTGCGGAATTCTTTTTTCCTCTCAGAATCTTCCGATTGTCAAATTCGCGACGGTGCGGCCTCTCGGTCGTATTCAAATAGCTATAACTTTGCAAATATTGGGCGTTTCAAAATTTTCTTCTAAGAAAATTTTCTCAAGTGTCTATACTTTAAGAAAATGCAAAAAAAAAAGTGTTTTTTTTTTTTCAAATTTCTAGACTCGAGTACATTAAAGTTCTCGCAATAAAGATTCGAGAACTATTCGAAGATGCAACGTCTTGAAAAAATAACAATCGAGCGTAACGTGGGTCAAGGTCTTACCTTCTGTATGGTAATCGGCTCTTTGGCCGCTTACGAGGCTCGGTCGTAGACCGACTTACGCCCTGATTCAGCTCGGAGGACGACGAGGATCCGAAGAGCAAAAAAAAAACGGTCCGTGTATCGCGTGACCGAAGGCAGCTTTTTTCCCTTTTTCGATTCGCGAGAAGGGACGTACGATTATTCATTCTTGTATAATTTTGACTGAATTGAAATTAGGCACAAGGAGAGTGGACTCGAAATACACGACTAGTAGTCCATTAGGTATTTTCATACTTGGCCCGCCACTTCGGGAATACACTTTTTTTTTATTTTAATTTGCATTTTGCTTCCATTTGGAATAGAGGAGAATGGGGTACAATGTGCCACGGGGCACAGTGAGCCACGTGCGGTTTGTCGGAGGTTTGTAGCTCGTAGATTCCGAAATTTTATATGTTGGACCGCGATTTATATTAGTTTTCGTCAAGCCTAAATGATAGTCGATAGCAGCTCACAAAGGATTATTAAATATTAAACATTGATTTGAGGCTTGAAAAAAAAATATTTCGCTCGCCGGCAAAACGTTAAATATAATGACACTCTCTGTAGCGGCTCCGGTTTTCGATCCTAATCGATCGTTTTATTATTTATGATGCACTCAGTGACTTGTGTTTTTCCATTCGTACTTTAATTAATAGTTATTTTCATCAATAATGAAAGATTTTACTAGTGGGGTACAATGTGTCACCGAGCGGTGGGGCAAAATGAGTCGACTCCTAATGCGGACACGAAGAAGTGACGATGCTCCGAAGAAGCCCAATGTGTCACGGCCAACTGTCAACCACGTGCGTTTTCTCGGAGTTTTGTAGCTTGTAGAATCCAAACTTTTGTGTTGGTCCATGATTTATATTGAGTTTCGCGCTGGCCTAAAAGAAAGTCAATAGTAGCTCACGAAGAATTATCAAAAGTACGAAATTAATTTGAGCCTCGAAAAAAAAAATCGCTTGCCGGGAAAACGTCAAATATTGTGGAGCAATTGTGTGGTGCGCAATGTGTCATCGAGTTGTGGGGTACAATGAGTCGACTGCCAATGTTATTGGCAAATAATACGCGTTGTGAAATTATCGGTATGTATGAAAATCTGTTATCTATCTTAGGAAAATATAAGATTTTTAACCGGCTCGTTGTATCGTACGTTTCGCAGCGCTTGACACACTGTACCCACCTATTTGACACGTTGTACCCCATCTGTGGAGCACAATGAGCAAATCCGCAAATTTTTTTCGAACCCATTATTTTAGGACTTTTAATCTTTATGCAAAAAATATGGTAGCTTTATTGTACGCCCAAAGGTCTATAAAGTCGGTTATGACCGTTTTTTTTTGTCTAATCAGACTACATTGGTAAGAGTAAAAATTCGATAGAAAAAAAAGGGACACACTGTGCCCTACCTTCCGAAGAGTTTATTTGGTTTCAAATGCAGATAAGATTGTCTGGGTTTTTTAAAAATTATCTTTATTATTTTATATACCACAACCATATTTTCCTCGCTTTTTCGTGCATGTAAACGGTACGTAAAAGCGGTATTTTACGTCCTAGGATTTAAAAATTGTAAAACGTCCCTGTACAACAGCTGTCGAGTACTGAAAACATTGCGCTCGTGGTAAAAGACCCACTTTGTCTCCTTGGTACACAATCTACTATTATTATTGTATTTTCGTGTTTGCCAGATTTTTTGGATATGCACGTTTTTACAATTCGCATTTATTTCAATCCGGAACAAGACGAGAAGAATCCGAAGAATTTGTTTGGGTTTACTTGGATTCAAATACAGGTCTAATCGTCTATTATATATTTTCGTATTTGCCGGATTTTTTGGGAGCATACTTTTTTCAAATTTGCATTTATTTCAATCCGGAATAAGACGAGAAGTCTCTAAGGAATTTGTTTGGGTTAAAATGCAGATATGATTGTCTGGGTTTTGTATTATTTTTAATATTTGATTATCTTTTTCATTATTCATTATCTTTATTGTCAAATTTTATAACGAATTGTCTATTATGTATTTTCTTGTTTATGTATGTATTTTAATTTGTTTGGGTTTGGATGCAGGTCGAATTGTCTGTTATGTATCTTCGAACCTTGGCGGATTTTTCGGGAATGCACTTTTTTTGGAATTTGCATTTATTTCAACCCGGAACAAGACGATAAGACTATGGAAGAGCTTTTTTTTTCAAAATTCGTTGAATTTTTTTCTTTTAACGAGGGTGCTCAGGATCCTTGCGAGGCAAGAGGGGGGCGCCTATGATTAAATACGGGTGCCTGTAACGGCTGCCAACCCCGAATGATCAAATTTTCGGTTTCAGACAACAGATGGTGCACCAATGCAGTTTGTGCTATAAAGATTTGACACTGGGCCATTTTGTTGTGTCATCGACAAGTGTCAGACGCGCACGAGTGATAAATTGGAAAAGTGTGTGCATAGTGTTGTGTTGTTGTGTTCAATATGTCGAAATTTATACCCAATAAAGAGCATTCGCGGACAGCATACATTTTTTGTTTTCATTTGAAGAAAACTGCTGCTGTATCATACCGACTACTTCGAGAAGCTTATGGCGAACATGCTCCATCGCAAGATACGTGTGAACGATGCTTTCGGCGTTTCAAAAGTGGTGACTTCGATGTTGCAGACAAGGAACATGGAAAACCGCCAGAAAAATACGAAGATGTGGAACTGCAAGCATTGTTGGACGAAGATGATTCGCAAACACAAAACCAACTCGCCGAGCAATTGGGCGTTAGTCAACAAGCTGTTTCCAATCGGCTACGAGAGATGGGAAAGATTCAGAAGACCGGTAGATGGGTACCACATGAGTTGAACGACAGGCAAATGGAAAAGCGCAAAAACACATGTGACATTTTGCTCGCTCGGTACAAAAGGAAGTCGTTTTTGCATCGTATAGTTACAGGGGATGAAAAGTGGATTTATTTTGAGAATCCCAAGCGCAAAAAATCATGGGTAGACCCAGGCGCGCCATTCACATCGACCGCAAGACCGAATCGCTTTGGCAGAAAGACGATGCTCTGTGTTTGGTGGGACCAGAGGGGCGTGGTCTATTATGAGCTGTTAAAACCTGGGGAAACGGTTAATACTAAACGTTACCAACAACAATTGACCGATTTGAACCGTTCGCTGCTTGAAAAAAGGCCAGAATACCGAAAGAGGCAACACAAAGTCATTTTTATTCATGACAATGCTCCATCGCATACGGCAAAACACCGGTTCGCGACACGTTGGAAGCACTCAGCTGGGAAGTTCTACCCCATGCGGCTTACTCACCAGACTTGGCTCCTTCCGATTACCACTTGTTTGCATCGATGGGTCACGCACTCTGCTGAGCAGCGCTTTGGTTCGTACGAAGATGTGAAAAAATGGCTCGACGAATGGTTCGCAGCAAAAGGGGAAGATTTTTACTGGCGTGGTATTCACAAATTGCCCGAAAGCTGGGAAAAATGTATAACAAGCGATGTGGAGCATACTTTGAATAAAGCACTTTTTATCATTCTTCCGAATTTAACGTGTTTTGTTTTTTAGAGAAAAAAAACCGCATTTCATACTTGTACACCTGGTATGTGGAATGCATATAAATTGTTTACCTCAGAGATATAAATTGTTTACCAAGATGAGGTAAGATGTTTACCTCATCTTATTAATCGTTTTTTTGTTTCTTGATATCGCGAATACGTTATTAACCAAGTTGAAACAAGTTGAAATGCGGCAAACGCGTGATTAAGTTCTCAGTAATTGGTAGCAGTGAACTCAGATACGAACGCCGCATAGTGAGCGCTCATCTGTAAAACTTCCTTCGCGGCTGTAGCTTTTGTGTTCGACGTAAATGATTAGATGGAAAGGAAAAATTCGAAGTAAAAACCGTATAATCTACGGTTGAAGCAAGTACAAAATGGAAAACAGCGAAAAAAGTAGTAGTTGAGCCGGAAAATGAATTCGCAGTCGAGGCACGACGTATAATTGATTTGAAGGTTATGTCAGAGCACATGCATTGCAGCTTCTGTCACGAGGAGTTATGGATAAAGTATATCGAACATGAAGAAAGACACGAAAAAATAACTTTGTCGTTATCACAAGGAACAAAAATAACAATAGTGATGAAAAGTACTTATACTCTTTACGAATAATAATAATCTTTATGAAACCGTGGTAAGAAATTTATAACGAGGAAGCAATACGTTTGTGCGTTTCAAATTGTGGCGCCTATTCAAGATGGCCGATTTGACAGCAACGTTGCCATGTGTCGTAGCGCGCTTTATTGTTTTACGCAAGTCAGCTACAACTTTTTGTTTTATTGCGAAAATATCTCGATAACGCGTCAGACGAAACGCTTCACTCTTCGTTGAAATCATTCATAAATATGTCAAGAAATTCTTCCGCCTATTTCTATTGAATTTTCATCATTTTTATTATGTTGCAAGAGTCGTATAAGAATTATCATATATTGGGAGTACAAATTAATTCGGTCCGTTTACAAGAGATGGCTCTGGCTGTTATGAATGTTTCATAGTGACAGCTGATTTCGGTGCTTTCACAGAGGTTAGACATCTGTCAATAACATTCAGTTTATATCGCTTTGAGTTCCATTAAAAAAACCTTTTTTTTTTACTGTGTTGAATATGTCAAATGTTTGTGTTAACTAAGCACCATTTGCGGGAAGTTTTACTTTTCTGCTTTAATTGGAAGAAAAGTGCAGCTGAAGCGCATCGAATGCTCGTTGGAGTTTATGGTGATGATGCTCCAACTGATAAATCATATAGGGAATGGTTTCGAACGCTTTAAGAACGGTGATTACAGCGTTGAAGACAAGCCTCGCCCTGGACAGCCAAAAAAATTCGAAGACAATGAATTGGAGGCATTACTGGATGGATTCCATTACAGGCGATCGGTATAGACTACAACTGATTCGTTTGAGCCGTGCATTACGAGAAAAACGGCCGGAATACGAGCAAAGACATGACAAAGTTATTCTTCTGCATGACAACGCTCGGCCTCGTGTCGCAAAAGTCGTAAAAAAAATATTTGGAAACGCTCAAATGTTGTCACGTCGCGAGAAAAAGCGCATAAAAATGTTTCTTTTTCTCTCGCCTACTTTGTTGAAATCCGGCGAGAACGCTGGCCTGCGCGATTTCCCATGGAAATCGTGAATAACCATTAAACTAATACGGCATTCTCATTTTTCGACGCATTCTTATATTTTCCTTAGGCTTAGGTGTACTACAGCTGAAATGTAATCTATCGATAACGAGCAAGCGTCGTGCGCACTTTCCCACGCGAGAAGCCTTAAGGCAGTAGTCTGCTTTACAGGCTTCAAAAAATCGATTTTTCGTTTTTGTCTTAAATCTATTCCAAAACTATCCAAGAATATGTGTTCAAAATTTTAGAGGCCAATTCGACATATTTTCGAAGCTAGATCAGTTTTAGTGGCCGAGCGTCGAGCAGGTGCGAATGCTCGGGCAGAACTTTACAGCCCGTTTTCTCGAGTTTTCATTTTCACAAGTTTTGGAAAACGGTGCCGGCGATAGTAAAAACAATATATGTCCGATCGAAAAAAACCAAAGTGATCTAGCTTCAGTATTGAATTATCTTCTATTTGAACTAAAAAAGTTGGACAAAAGTACTATTTAAATTACTTGTTTTGCAACTTAAAGTGAATTTTTTTTTTCAAAAAAGTGAATTTTTTTTTCAAACTTCGAAAAAATTTGGAATTTCGTCATTTCTTCGGTATTTTTTTAGTTCATATAGAAAAGGAACTTATAAAAACTAAAAAAAAATTTGGTTCCACTGTTTCAGATGCATCGCACGACCTCCATCACCGGCACCGATTTACGAGTGCACACTCCAGGCGCCCCAGAAAAATCGTTACAACTTTGGCAAATTTCAATAATTTGTAATAATAAAAATTGTTTTTTAAAGCTTGAATATAATATACTATCGTCTCAAAATTTCGTTTACCGCAATCATTTCCTTCCCTTTCAAAAAAATTGTTGAAAAAACGCTTTTTTTTCGGCTCCTAAAGCAGACTACTGCCTTAAACATATTTATGCACACCCGAGTCGAAAACTAAGGCCTAAAACTTTATTCGATTCGGCCGAAATTGTAAAAGTTGGCCTAGGGTTGGCGACTTAGACCGAAAAAACGGCGAATCTTTTAAAATCGTAATAATTTAGGCGACTTATAAACCGGAACGTGCCGAAAATGCGCCGGAAAAAAAAACGCCGGAACTTAGTTCCGGCGTGTTGATCGTCCTAACGGGTTGCAGGTTGAAAGTACGCCGAAACTTGGGATTTCAGCTTACATCAGTCAGCGTTCTGCTCAGGCCGAAAATATGCCGATACTCATTTTTTCGGTCTACTGATCGATGTCGCAGGTTACAGGCTCCTCATTATCAATCGAACTCACAAGAACAGTTCAACAATTGGCAGAATTCAGCTAATCAAAGCTCAAATTTTACATCACTTTAACTCCTAATTTTACATCACTTTAACTCCCAACTAATTTACTCAAGGCTCTGTATAAATTCATTATTTTGAATAAAAAAAAATACGGTGAAAAGGATCTTCTTTATTATCGTAGAGATTTAAGAGGAAGCAAGATCGAATTGCACTAATTATCACTCATTATATTACCAAATATTGATACTCGATGGGGAGACCGAAATTCCAGATTTCTGCGTGTTTTCGGCCCGAGCAAGCGGGTTGATGAAGAGGCCGAAATCGTAAGTTTCAGCGTGTTTTCGACCCGAGAAAGCAGGCTGACGGAGAAACCGAAATCCAGAGTTTAGGCGTGTTTTCGGCCTGCAAAGCCTGGCCGGAATGCTTCGCTATTCCGGTCGGTTTTCGACGTGAATTCGGTCTAGACCGAAAACACGCCGGAAAATAAGACTTTTATTTTTCGACTCGGGGATTACTGGTTGTTCCGACGGATGCAGCAGGATTTAACAGGTCACCGGTTCACTTCTTTTGCAGAAATCGCAAATTGGCTCAAAACTTGGATCGCCTCAAAACACGAGACTTTTTGTTCGAGATGGAATTCGAAAATTGCCTGAGAGGTGGGAAAAAGTAGTAGCCAACGATGGACAATACTTTGATTAATCTATTCATTCCTTTTATTTGGAAATAAATGGATTTTTTACCACAAAAAAAACGGACCGAATTAATTTGTACTAATAGCTTTTGCTATGTCGTCCGTGCGTAAGAGCCCAAATTCAATAATTAATTGCTCAACAATCATGCAGACGAATGACTTGAAATTTTGCACTGAGTCGTAATACCTGTTCGCAAATATCCTCAATAAATTTCAACAAAGTCTCATTATTACGCTATAGCTGAGCAACCTCCTTAAGCGCTTTGAATAATAACTTTATGTTTAAATAATTACGCGTTATTACTAACGTCAGCATTTCTTGGCGAATATTTAAACGTAATTGTAAGTGAAACATTATTACGATGAAAATTATGCCATTATCTTGCCGCGGCACTACGTGTACGAGAATGAGAGCACGATAGCCTGAGTAGTAACGACCATATCGATCAGGTGAAAAAATTGTGCCGAGGAAAAAAAAAAAAACACAGTATAATTTGCATGACGCTGCAGTAAAAATTAAGACATCTAAAAATAGCGTTACACTCGCGAAGTATCTTCGGACCTTTGATTGTTGAACGTTCGTCTTCTTTTTTGTTTTTCCACTTCAATTAGGTCGAATACCTTGGAAAAAAAAAAAAAATCAAAGATTACAGCTTAGGATCCAAGTTACGATAAATATAGCGTGTCGAATTTATTTTCTGGTGGATCTAGGCGAGAGGACAATAAATAATGTTTTAAGTAGAAACGGACCGTAATGAGCAGACCAAACATCCATGGAGGTAGAGTAATTCAAAATGCTCGGTACTCAAATCGGTGGCGATTTTTTTTTTCGTGAAATAGTTTTTTTCTAATACAGTCTAAAAAGGTAGGACAACAACTCTATTCTTTATTTCTCTATTCTCAGACATCTCTCTTCTCAAATATCTCTATTCTTGAGAAGGTTTAACGAGAAACATCTCTATTCCAAAATATCTCATGTCTAAAACATCTCTATTCGTAAAGATCTCTATTCAACAATCATTCACTTGTGAAATATTACTGCTCTTAAATATCTCCATTCCACAATATTTTCGTATCCGAAACATCTCTATTCCGAAACATCTCTCTTCCGAAACATCTCTATTCCGAAACATCTCTATTCCGAAACATCTCTATTCCGAAACATCTCTATTCCGAAAGATCTCTATTCGGAAACATCTCTCGTCCGAAAGATCTCTATTCCGAAACATCTCTATTCCGAAACATCTCTCTTTCGAAACATCTCTATTCCGAAACATCTCTCTTCCGAAACATCTTTCTTCCGAAACATCTCTATTCGAAACATCTCTATTCCAAAACATCTCTCTTCCGAAACATCTCTCTTCCGAAACATCTTTCTTCCGAAACATCTCTATTCGAAACATCTCTCTTCAGAAACATCTCTCTTCCGAAAGATCTTGGTACTCAAATCGGTAGCGATTTTTTTTCGTGAAATAGTTTTTTTCTAGTACGGTCTAAAAAGGCAGGACAACAACTCTATCCTTTATTTCTCTATTCTCAGACGTCTCTCTTCTCAAATATCTCTATTCTTGAGAAGGTTTAACGAGAAACATCTCTATTCCAAAATATCTCATGTCTAAAACATCTCTATTCGTAAAGATATCTATTCAACAATAATTCACTTGTGAAATATTACTGCTCTTAAATATCTCCATTCCACAATATTTCGTATCCGAAACATCTCTATTCCGAAACATCTCTCTTCCGAAACATCTCTATTCCGAAACATCTCTATTCCGAAACATCTCTCTTCCGAAAGATCTCTATTCCGAAACATCTCTATTCCGAAACATCTCTCTTCCGAAACATCTTTCTTCCGAAACATCTCTATTCGAAACATCTCTCTTCCGAAACATCTCTCTTCAGAAACATCTCTATTCCGAAACATCTCTATTCGAAACATCTCTCTTCCGAAACATCTCTCTTCAGAAACATCTCTATTCCGAAACATCTCTCTTCCGAAACATCTCTCTTCCGAAACATCTCTATTCGAAACATCTCTCTTCGGAAACATCTCTCTTCAGAAACATCTCTACTCCGAAACATCGCTATTCCGAAACATCTCTATTCCGAAACATCTCTCTTCCGAAACATCTCTATTCCGAAACATCTCTATTCATCATTCGCCAACTTCATATCAATTTCATTTGTATAACCCATTCGTAATATTGCATTTACTATCCTGGCCATGATTGAAACAAGTCCAACGCAGAGGCTCTTGGAATAGAGATGTTTCGGAAGAAAGATGTTTCGGAATAGAGATGTTTCGGAAGAGAGATGCTTCGGAATAGAGATGTTTCGGAATAGAGATGTTTCGAAATAGAGATGTTTCGGAATAGAGATGTTTCGGAAGAGAGATGTTTCGAAAGAGAGATGTTTCGGAAGAGAGATATTGTGAGATGAAATTGTCGGAATAAAGATGTTTTGGATGACACATGAGATTTGAAAGAATACAGATATTTAAGAATAAAGAAGTTTCGGATACGAATTATTGTGGAATGGAGATATTTAAGAGCAGTAATAGAAGTGAGTTATTATGGAATAGTGATGTTTACGAATAGAGATGTTTCGGCAGAGAGATGTTTTAGACATGAGATATTTTGGAATAGAGATGTTTCTGATTAAGCCTTCTCCAGAATAAAGATATTCAAGAAGAGAGATGTCTGAGAATGGAGAAATAAAGCATAGAATTGTCCTGCCTCCAAAATGACATCAATTTCAAGCAACGGTGTGCTATCAGGTTTTCCTTCAGACTTGGGCAACAGTGAAACGGAAACTTTTGCAACACTTCAGCAGGCCTAGGGAGTAAGTTTTTTGTCAAGGCTTCAGGTTTTTCGGTAGTTAAGACATTTTCAGAAGCAAGAAAGTCGATTGAAGATGAACCACGCAGCGGAAGGCCTTTATCTTCAAGAACCGATGAAAATTTCGTGAGAATCCGGGATCTTGTGCGTTCAATTCGTCGACTGACAGTCCGAATGATCAGGAAAGAGTTGAATTTGACTCACACCACCGCTCATTAGATTTTGACCAATGACTTGGGGATAAGAAAAATTGCTGCCACACAGCAATTTCAATAAACGAGTTTTTGGCCAGTAAAAAAAAAAACATTCCTGTGGCTCCTCAGCCTCTTTATTCGCCTGACTTGAGTCCTTGTGACTTTTTCCTCTTCCCGAGATTTTGAGGGAGACAATATTGAATTGTATTTCTGTTTGAATAAAAAAATTGTAAAAAATCAGTCTCATTACTCAATTTATACACCCCGTAGCATAGGATTTTTTTAAATGTGATGCCGCGTTCATTTTTTATTGTTTTTCAACTCAAAATTTCAGTCAAAATCAGATTTTTTTTTGCAAACAACTGTCATTCCAATTTTTTTTTAATTTTTCCCTTTGCTACAATTTAACTCTTACCTTTCTTTACGAGAAATGTTTATTTTTTTATTTTCCAGATGATGTCTGACAGAGAAAAAAAAAGGCAACCATTGGCAAGGATTTTCAAAAGAGGGTTCTACTAGACGACTTATATCTCCGCCATTAAAAAAAAAAATCTATGCGTTTTGTTTTTTAATTATTCATAAAACTATAATGTATTTGTCAAAAATATAAAAAAACCATAGTATACTTATTTTTTCGAGCGCTAAAATATGGCATCTGTCTCTCTTGACAGACGCCATAAAATAAAGAATTCGAGTCCCATAGGGTTAATGAAAAAAAAAGGGGGGGGGGGGCTGGGCTTTCTGCCCTTCGTGAAGTGTTTCAGCGGTGCATACCGCTTGCGAATATAGTAAAATACTTGCGAGGGGAAGCAGCTGGCACGTCAGATTAGAAGCCAAGGCTTGACGTATGCACGGACGGACGCGTGTTCCATGCACCAGAACTGCAAATGCCCTCCCTCCGACTGCTCGGAACTATCCCCAAACCCCTCGTCATTGTCGCGCTTGGCATACATATTTCTTTCTTTTTTTTTTTTTTTTTATTATATAAATTTGCTCTGGTATGGTTTCGCGAGAATTTATCGCGTTAATGCTTATTAGCCAATGCGATCCGCCCCCGTTATTTTTAACCTCTCTTCGGGCCTCATTTTAACTTGCGCCTTTTTATCATTATTGACGTGTGATTTTTTTCTGATCTGCCGTTTTGGGTGGTTGTGCTGCGCGCTGTGCTCCGAAAAAAATTCGTCGGCTTTTCACACAAAAAAAAAAAACATTTTGTACAATAAATATTTTTATCCCACTCGATAGGATAATGGACGTTTTACGCACGCTTCGCGTACGTAAAAATCCCATTTTCACACCGCGTACAATAAAATTTCATATAACGCTTGACGAAAAAAAAAACTTTTTCTAACCTCGTGTCATTGCAACGCTCATTAGAAAAAGTTTTTACGTCCTCGTCTCATAATGTACTATTTAATAAACGATTGAATTCATAAAATTTTATTAATTTTTTTTCAAACTTATTGACGTCTCGATTTTTTACCAACATTTAGCGTTTGCGAAGAAGAATGCTTTTTCGTCAATCTCATTTATGATATTATTCGATCGAGTGGAGTGATCGATACTACTCCGACATGAATTCGACGACTTTCCAGATGGAAAAAAAATAATTTATATTTATTATAAAAAAAAAGAATATTAGAGCTCTATAAATATTATTTAAAAAAAGAACATTAGAGTCATCGAATTTTATTTTATTTTTTAGCTAATGAAAGTGCTCGATTGTTACCAACATTTGGTTTTTGCAAAGATAATTTTTTTTCTCATCAATCTCGCTTATATCATTATTTGTATAGGGGAGTAGACATTATCCAATCGACTGGAGTGATCGACTGTGCTCCGAAAAAATTCGACGACTTTCCAGAAAAAAAACATAATGCCCAATAAATATTCGAAAAAAGACGATTTATAGCTAATTGAAGTCGCCAATTTTCTACCAACATTTTATTTTTGCAAAAAAGGATCTTCTTCGTCAATCTCGCTTATGATATCATTATTTACACGGGGGAGTAGACATTATCCGATCGACTGGAGTGATCGATGCTGCTCCGAAATGAATTCGACGACTTTCCAGAAGGAAAAAAAATCATTTCCCCCTTAAATATTTGAAAAAAAAAGAAGATTAGAGTCATAAACTTGTATATTATTTTTTAGCTAATGAAAGTACTCGATTTTTATCAACATTTGGTTTTTGCAAAGATGATTTTTTTTCTCGTCAATCTCGCTTATGATATCATTATTTGCACAAGTAGACATTATCCGATCGACTGGAGTGATCGACACTCCTCCGAAATGAATTTGACGACTTTCCAGAAACGGAAAAACAGTCATTTATATAAAAATATGATAAATATTTTTAAAAATATTTTAAAAAATATATATATTTAAATATAAATTTTTCGTATTTATGAAATTTTTTTAAAAATTATAAATATTTATTAAAAACCCAGATTAGAGTCATCAAACTTTATTTCATATTTCTTCTAATGGAAGTGCTCGATTTTTACCAACATTTGGTTTTTGCAAAGATGATTTTTTGTTTTTCTCGTCAATCTCGCTTATAATATCATTATTTGCATGGGGGAGTAGACATTATCCAATCGACTGGAGTGATCGTCACTGCTCCGAAATGAATTTGACGACTTTCCAGAAAGGGAAAAACAGTCATTTATATAAAAATATGATAAATATTTTTAAAAATATTTAAAAAAATATATATTTAAATATAAATATTTCGCATTTATGAAAAATTTTAAAAAATTATAAATATTTATTAAAAACCCAGATTAGAGTCATCAAACTTTATTTCATTTTTCTTCTAATGGAAGTGCTCGATTTTTACCAACATTTGGTTTTTGGAAAAGATGATTTTTTTTCTCGTCAATCTCGCTTATGATATAATTATTTGCATGGAAAAGTATGCATTATCCGATCGCCTGGAATAATATGGGAAGCCTCGTCCAATATCAATAAACGTCCCATGGTCTCGATGACGAGTAATCGGGGGGAAAAGTTTTTAACTATATAAGCAGATTACCGGAGCTCGGGTACTCGAGGCACTTTTCAAAAAACCGCTCGGGTGTAAAAAACCGAAAAGTCACAAAAACCTTTTGTTTTTTCCCTTCTCACACCTGATCCCCGAAACAAAAGTAAATTTTTCGATCTTTCGACGAGGAAAAATACGATTTAAAATTAAAAAAACAAAACCCACGAGGACAAAGCAAAGTTTACGCAAAATTTAAGTGGACGATGAGCCAATTATATTTCGGTAGGCAGCAATCCTGTGTGCTTTCGTGTACAATTTTTTTTTTTCCATGCATATTGGAAGACCTCCTGTCGTCGATAACTCTGCCAAGTTCGCATCGAGATCAAACTCCTCGTTGTTGAAGGAAATGTAAATAATAATAATAATAATAATAATGTGGATGGAAAAGAAAACGATGACGATGAGAATGAGAGGATTGCGAGTACATTTCTCGAGTGATATTGCTGCTGACGTGATGCATTGTGTCGTTATTACTGAGGTAGTGGAACGCGGAATGGAAAGGGGGCAAAAAAAATTATAAAAGCTCCGCATCCCTCGTCGCCGGAGATTTCTTTCCCTTCTCCTGTCCTTCAGGCCCTCTCTCTCTCTCTCTCTCTCTCTCTCTCTCTCTCTCTCTCTCTCTCTCTCTCTCTCTCTCTCTCTCTCTCTCTCTCTCTCTCTCTCTCTCTCTCTCTCTCTCTCTCTCTCTCTCTGTCTCTCTCTTACTCTCTCTTCCTTCCCCTGTGTCTGGTAAATACTACGCGTATCGAAGCAAAGCAAAAAAGATCCAAAGGATGTCGATTAAGGGAGGAAAACCCTTTAGACGCCCGAAAGTGAGTCATTTTTTATGATTTTGTTTTAAAGTGATAAAATAATCGCATAATTAAAATTTTTTGACATTATCTTAATACAACTTTCAAGTGTTAAAATTTTTTTTTTCCAAACGTTTTTTTGAGTGATATCGAAAAGTGCTCTGTTTGTTTGATTTTTTTCTATTGATTTGAAACAAAAATCGAAACTCAATTCGATGATTGGCATGTGTCAACAATCGATTATCGATCTGAAACGAAATTCGATTATTGACATGTGTGGGGGAAGGGTATAGTTGTGAAAATATGAAAAAGTATAAAATTGAAAATTAAGTAGGCTTTTCAATCAAATTATGATATTTTTATCAAATTATGATATGATATTCTCCGGAAACCAGGTCCAACCGGCTGAATTTCCCAAATTTTTGGATGAATTTTTTTTTTAAATATTGTTGAAATGTTGCTCTTTTATGTGCTTAACATTTTGAATAAAATAATTTATATATTATATTTTTTTAAAAATAGAGAAAATATGCCTTTGTGGCTTCGAAACCCACGTAACCCCTTAAAGTTTTCCAAGTTTATGAAAGTCCATATTTTTGGATAGTGCAAAAAAAAAAGTTTAAAAAAAATGTTCACACTGAAATAGTCCCTTAAGGGGGGGGGAGGGGCTTTACAATGTTCAAAATATCGATTTTTTCACATATTTCGAAAGTATAATATATTGAGAGTATACTGGAAAATCGAAAAATCGAAATATGAATTATTTACGAAGTTTGTGAACTAGGAAAACTTTGAACGCGATTATCTCGAAACTGTATTTTCAAAAACTGCTCATATTATAGCTCAAAAAGTTGTTGATCGATCTGGCTGAAATTTTGGGAGGTTTCTCACTATAACATTATCGGAAGGATATACCTAAAGTTTTAAGGTTATCGCGTAAATAAATTACTTTTTTCGGATAAAAATTATCGAGAGAATGGTCAAAAATATACACGGAGAGAATTAAAAAGTAATTTTTGTCGTGAATTTCACGGTAAAAATTACCGTGATATATTTCAATGTGGTGACAAGTGAGAAAAGCATAATAATTCGTATGCGACAAGTTTTTTTTTTAACTCACGTTACAGAAAATTTCAAATACGTAGCTAAAATTTTACTATACAAGAAGGTTAGCGCGCACGATAATTTTTACCGAGAGCACAATACATTTTCCTATAACACTCATTGAATTTTATAATAAATCTTAAAATAACTGTTACAAAGACGATACTTTTTTATAGACATTTTTGAAAGGCATAAAATAATAAAATGCACAGTAAAATTTCGCTGATATTATATATTTTTTTAAATTTAAGTTTTGCGTATTTTGTTACACATGAAAATTTGCTAGAAAATCTGGTAAAATTTTCTATCTGAAGAAGAAATTTTATTTTATTTTCGTGAAAATCTGTGTGTTTACTCAGTAATAATAAGCGAAGTTTCAGGGTTGTCATCTGGTTACCCTTACTGCACGGTAATTTTTAACATTTAATTCTCTCCGTGTATGTGCAATAACTTCGTAAATATTTCATATTTCGATTTTTCGATTTTCCATTATACTCTCAATATATCATACTTTCGAAATATGTGAAAAACAAAAAATTGATTTTTTGAACATTGTAAAGGGTTTTCCCCCCTTAAGTGATCGTAAGGTCAGTGGAAACATTCATTGGTGACCATCAATGGCAATTGGTTCCTGTGGCGTCGTCAATAGATACGACGATACGTGTTGAATGCGTGAAAGTTATTGGAGCATTGTGGCAATTCGTATTGTTAAAGGCTCCGATCGATCGACCCAGCCCTATTGCTTGTTAACAAAGAATATTGAGCACTTCTCATCCTAATAACGATACGAGACTCGTATTTGTATCGTGTATTGTGTCCTAAGGGGACGTCCATTAATTACGTGAGCTCCAAATTGGGGGAGGGGGGGGGGGGAGAAGTCTGCCAAAATCTCACCAAATCTCATTTAGGGGAAGGGGGGTCAATGAAAATCTCATGTCAACTTTGTAATTCCGAAAATATACTATTATAACATTTTGTAAGGTACAGGGTGCAAATATGGACAACTTAAATCATTCTAGAAGGAAAAATCATTCTAGAAGGCTTAAATCATTCTAGGAGGAAAAATATTTTAAGAAAACAAGAATAATAATACCATTGTAATTGTTTTATTATATTTGGTAACAATCTGACTTATTAGGTATACAGGGTGGACCACGCAACGTGTGCACCTCTTTTACGACCAAAATATGCGTTGCACAAAAAAATATTTTATACAAAAGTTACATGGTTTATAAGGCTACACTATGTGTTGCATTTATTTTTTTTTATAGGTGGAGGCGCTTCGAAGATTTGTAGGTCAACTTTATTTTTTCAAATGGAATGCTATATTTTTTATAGCGTAATATGATAGAGTATCGAATTCTGAGTAAAAAAGTATAGACCTTTATTAGCCCTAGAGTTAATAGCTAACGAGTAATTTCACTTTATTACTTTAAAATTTTCTTCACGTAATATCAAGTTGGAGATTCATTCATTCATTTTCACTTTTATCTTTCTGATAATAATCACGCACAATCACCGAAGGATACTTTAATACTGGATTACAATCATTGAGAAGATTGTGAATCATGATAAGTGTGTGTGATGTGGTAAATGTGTTCATATTGATAAACACTGTGATGTAAACACTGCCATTCAGAAATTTGTAGTAGATTTGAATCTCCAACTTGATATTACGTGAAGAAAATTTTAAAGTAATTAAGTGAAATTACTCGTTAGCTATTAACTCTAGGGCTAATAAAGGTCTATACGTTTTTTACTCAGAATTCGATACTCTATCATATTACGCTATAAAAAATATAGCATTCCATTTGAAAAAATAAAGTTGACCTTCAAATCTTCGAAGTGCCTCCACCTATAAAAAAAATAAATGCACCACATAGTGTAGCCTTATAAACCATGTAACTTTTGTATAAAAACATTTTTTTGTGCAACGCATATTTTGGTCGTAAAAGAGGTGCACACGTTGCGTGGTCCACCCTGTATACACTACCGGTGAAAAGTTTCCGGACAAAAATTCAATAAAGTTCCGAAACAATTTTTTATGCCATTTCGCCGATAGTTGACATAAATGAATTTAATAAACAGCATTTTGAAGGGGAGGAATTCACCTTCATTACGTTTTTTTTTTTTAATTTTTTACAATTTTTTCTACGACTAGTACCCTTTTTCGAAAACGACCATTTCTCGCCTTTTTTTTTGTTCCTTTTCTGGTGGACCCCGTTTACAGAAAAAAATTTTTTTATTCTTTCCTTTGACCGGAATCATAAAGGGGGAAGCTCAAGCCTCAATTTTAGTTTTTTTTTAAGTTTCGTACGATTTTTTTTCTGAAGATATTTTGATTAAAAAAAAGAGACAATTTGAAAAATAACGTGTAACGCGAAAACGACAAGGATTCAAGGAAAACCTCAAGATAGTAAAAAGTTGAATCGGTTTTCGTTGAGTTCGCGAGAATTTTTTCAGATTTTTTTTTCGAAATTTTTTTCGGTAAAAAATCAGATGATTCAATTACCGCAACTCGATTGACCCTCAAGAGTTCAAACCGCTGCGATTTTTCTTTCACTGTGATCCGAACGATTGAAATTGTCACTTTTCGGAAAAATCAATTAGGATCAATTTATCTGCATTCATTCATTATGAGGGATGACATTTTTTTTCCCCATCAATATCGATATCAAAGTCAATGTCAAACATTTTAATTGTCAAAAAATAGTTTATTACAGAAAAAAAAAACATTTTTCTGCCAAGAAGCATGTTTGATATTGACGGAAAAAAAAAAATCATGCCTCAAAATCTTCAAAAAAAAAAAATTTTAATCCGAGGACTTTTTAAAAGTCAAGAAAAAATTTGGAAAATGTTTTTTTCGCCGATTTTCTTATAATTGCTCATGAACCGTCCACTATTCAGCATTAACCCTTAGTGTGCATCCGGGGTCAGCCTGACCCCAAAATTTTTGTCTTGCCCGCAGCGCTTTTTTTGCGTACCATCAACTTTAAGCACATTTTTGAACAATTATAAAAGCTTTTTTTTGAAATCTAACTTCGCGGCCTTAAAGCTTGATCGATTCACTGCAAAAAGTGACTCAACCTTTTTTTCCGAAAAGCGCATAGTTACCGAGATATTCGAGGTCAAAAATGGCTTGGGGTCAAATTGACCCCACGAAATGATTCGCTGTGAAGGTGTGCACACTTAGGGTTAAGAATACTGGGACACGAAACTAAAAATTTCCAGCTTTCATTTGCTTTTCTTTTTAATTGTTCTACGAGCATTTTTCGCCAAGTTACAGTCAAAATCACTAAAAAGATTTTGGAGTATTTTTCTCGATCCGACAATTTGGCAATTTTCGACAATTTTCATACACATTTGTATCGTAATGTCGCAAAGTAATGATTCAACGATAGCGCGAATAGTAGCTTTTATCAGGGAAAAAAAAAATCGATCAAACAAATAACATAAATTGGAAATAAAATTATAGTATGAAAAATCGTGACAATAGTAGTTTAATTTAGGGGGTTGCGTCATTCTATCGTTGGATGATCCGCGAATGCGGGTGAATCTTCTGCATACCACGAAAATTACAGACATTCGGCTACCACAGTGAATAATAATCGGAAGTGAAAATTTGGCTCGATGCCCTGGACATTCTTGTTGTTTCAGGATGAAATAATCGTGCAGAAATATACGTGCGAGAGTCTTTCTGTATTATCTTTAGAAATTTCACCCCCACACTGTATTTATATTTTTATGTGCATAGTCCTTTATAAATACATACATACGTACACACACAAATATATATATATGGGTCATTTCACGCCAAATCGACTACTTTCCGGCCCGGGCCCTTTCGATTTGGCTTAAACTCTAATATGTCATTGCTATCATCTTAAAACGTTTGTGTGATTTTTGTTCAAATTTTTTTACATAATCACAAATTCGTAGTGAATTTTTGAAAAAATCGCCCGTTTTTTATTTTCAAATGCTCACAACTTTCTGAAAAATGGACCGATTAAGATCTTTTTTTTTTCTTTCAATTCTTCGTTTTGAAGTGTTCTTTATGAAAAAAAAAAAATTGAAAAATATTCAAACTCATCTGCGACATGAGTTTTTAGTTTTTTGGAAAAAACCTGATTCTTTGAAAGATTGCCACTTTTGATTTTTGATTTTTTTTTTTGTAAAAAAATATATGATAAATTCAGCAATTTTTACCGCCAGACTCATCGTGGTAAGATTTTTCTTTCTATTTTTTTTTCTAAATTGAAAATTTTTAATTTTTTCTAAGTATAGCTGTTTTCTATGATGAAATAATTTTAAAAGGTTAATTCTATCATACTCAGTACTTTGTATATAATATTAACCACTTAAAAACTTTCCCAATTATGTTAAATTATTTTTAAACAATTACTTAATGGGGAATGAAGTAAATAGATATTCAATTAATTGTTTAATAGTAATTAATGATGAATTTATTCATGTCTGTGACGTTTGAATAATTTACATAATTTATGATCTCTTGATTTAAAGAAATTTTTAATAATAAAAACACCATTTGTGTCAGGTATCACACAGTGCAACTGCTGAGTTCCTGAAATGGTTTTTGGTTTCGAAAAT
The DNA here is from genome assembly GCA_963932345.1 of Ophion ventricosus. Lineage (NCBI taxonomy): Eukaryota > Metazoa > Arthropoda > Insecta > Hymenoptera > Ichneumonidae > Ophion > Ophion ventricosus. Next base: position 10,288 of record CAWVQM010000191.1, on the reverse strand, counting down.
CGATCGCGGAGACCGTTCAGAGCATTATTGTAGACCTCCGACGATGAAAACAGTCAGTGCATATCAAACAAAAACGATTCAACTGGAACGTTTTATTTTAACATTGACAGATGCTTGTCGTTTAATATTTCAGCGGCAAAACTAAATGAAATAGTACACTGCATTTTTTTGGAAAACCATGTAACTTATTAATGGACATTATTGCACCATAGGAAAATGCTATATGTGGAAAAAATTAGGAATTCAAATTCGTTAATTTAGAAAAAAAATATAAACGAAAATCTTAACACGATGGGTCTGGTGGCAAAAAATGTTAAATTTATCATATTAAAAAAAAATGAGAAGTGGCAGTCTTTGGAAAAGTCGCGTTTTTTTTTTAAACTAAAAAATCATTTCGAAGATGAGTTTGAATATTTTTCAAATATTTTTTTTCATAAAGAACATTCCGAAACGAAGAATTTCAAAAAAATAAAAGATCATAATCGGTCAATTTTTCAGAAAGTTATGAGTACTTGAAAAAAAAAATGATTCTAGATGACTAGACTAGTGAAACTCAAAACTTTAAGATGACTAGTGACAATCGTCGTACAGTATAACCTTCCGCCGAGTGCAGCACAATGGCGCCAACAGCAAGGTAAGTTTTCTCAGATAAATTCCAAAAAATCGTACAAAAAACCGCAAAAAGTACAGTATAACCTCCATCAGTGGGACTTATATGAGCCCTCTGTCAGAAGCTAGTTTTAGCAGTCCAGTTTTAGCAGTAGAGCCCATTTAGCAGTACAGCTTTTAGCAGTGGAGCCTTTTCAGCAGTACACTTTTAGCAGTGGAGCTTTTAGCAGTAGAGCCCGTTTGGCAGTACAGTTTTAGCAGTAGAGCCTTTAGCAGTACAGTTTTAGCAGTACTTTTTTAGCAGTAGAACCCAACCACGCTCCAGCGTCACAATTTTGTATAATTTTTTTAATATAAATTTTTCTTTGTTCACTTCAATATATGACTAATAAAATCCTCGAATACTATTATCCTCATACTTGTCCTTCCAGCCCAAAAAAAAAAATCGCAAAAAATCGTTTAATTTTAGACGTTTACAGTGATGAACCGCTGACGTTTGCCCTTAAGAACCGCTGCTCTATATATCATTTCATATTCGAATAGACTGGATCGACGTTTGCGAGGAAAACTTACCATGGGTGTCGAATTTCCTAATGATGGTCTCGATGATGGTGGTCCTGGGTGCGACATGACCCCGTCTAACAGGCATTTCACCCCGTGAGATCCCCAGAGTGACTGGGTTTTCGTGTCTGCCTTTGTGTACACTTGTCTATGTGACGTGTCTGTGTGTGTGCGCGCGAGCGCGTGTATTTATATGTACACACACATATATATACATATATATATATATATATATATATATATAAATATATATATATATATGTGGCTGGTATCCGGTTTGGGATACGATTCAAGCACGTTGTTTCGATGACGAGAATCCAAAACCGATTTTATACCGTACGAAAGTGTTGGTAGTGTAGTAAGTTTAGTAGTGTATTGGTACGTGGTACACGAACCGACATCCAGCTGGCACTAAAACACGCGCTGATATATCACGAATTACGACGACTCAGGCACGCGCCACGAGTTGTTGTACGGTAATAAAAAAAGCACAGCACGAATTGAGCATGATTAATTTTTACGGACAGAGAGAGAGAGAGAGAGAGAGAGAGAGAGAGAGAGAGAGAGCACTAATCGAGGCTTTTTTTTAAATTCATCTTTCTCACTATTAATAATCGATAAATATTTTTCTTTTCGATATTTTCTTGCTTTTTTTAATGTATATTTACATACATATGTTTATTTATTGATATAGCGATTATTTCAATTACGAATATCGAGTATTTTTTTATTTATTAATTATTATAATAAATACGCGTAGGCCTCAAGTGAGTCTCGTCTTTTCGCTTGTTTTTTTTTTTTTTTCACAGCTGCACACGCACTTCTTGAAATTCACGTGATAAAAAATCGTCGCGTTACACAGGATTAAAACACGCGCGCAAAAAAAAAAAAAAACGCGTAATTTTTGTTTGTTTTCACTCGTCACGTTAAGGTGCCAATTTTCGAACCAGTATTGGGTGACTGGGAGAGGTAGCAGGGTGGAAAAAGAATATAGTCAAATTTCGTGATTTCAGTCTGGTATGATCGACGGCGAAGTCGCGGAGCTCACATTAGCGTTTTCGGCAGCGGTAGCGAGAGTGGATAATAGGATTGTAAAATTAAGCGACGAACGTATATCGCCGTAGGAACGAGTCACCGTACGACGATGTCTTCGTCACGTCGGATTGTCGTCACTTTCGTATTATCGTTTTTTTTTCTTTTCTTCTTCAATTTTCTTACATCTCCTTTTATCACTATTGTAACTGTTATTATTATTATTATTATTATTATTGATGATAAATATGGGCGAATAATTAAAGATTTCGTTGTTATTGGTGTTACGCTCAAGATCAATGAGCAATCTCAACTTTTTCGTTGTCGTCTCGATACATCGCGACTCGTACCACTTCAACTGATAGCACTCGATTAAAAAATTGGACAAACCACGATCGGTTATTTTCACGCTTTTAGCTTTGGCAAAAGTTGCCAATGGGCATCCGGTCGTCGTTGATAGTAGTACACTCGTGCCAAGCGTCATTTCCCAAAGTCGTCTTTTCCAAGCGCGTCTGACCATGCACAGCCGTGACCACTTATCGATTCGCCCACGCTTTCTCGTATCGTTTTTTGTGTGTGTGTTTTTTTTTTGTTTTTTTTTGCCACTTTCACAAATAGCCGTCACGATGGCAATTCTTTTTTTTTCCTATTACAGCTTGGAACTTTGCGCATTTGCGATCTTGTCGAATTTCTCGAGATTTCATCTCAGCGGGTGGAGGATGCGCGCGGGGGCGTAACTTCGCGAGAATGGTCCGTAAACTCTTTGTGCCTGGTCTTTTTTTTAGTTTGTTTGTTTGTTTTTTTTTTTTTTTTTGCTGTACCAGAATTGTTGTTGAGGGGATGATTCTTCGTCAACTGGACACTCTTTTGGACTACTTGGTCAGTGTTTTGCTTTTCCCCTTCGCTTCTCGTCGTACTTGTAATGTTTCAACGGGACTTGAGGATAAGGTCGTCTAGGACCACTCGGATAAAAGGCACGTGGTGTTTGCAGTCGTGAGAGTTTGTACGAGAGCGGTGAACGAGCGAGAAATCGCAACGCGAGGAGAGCCACGCACGATCAATGCTTGGCCCACGTAGAACGTGCTGCCGCTGCTTTTAATTTTTCTTTTTTTTTTTTTTTTTTTCTTTTTTTTCCTCCACTGTGTACAGGCACACACAAACGGAAACACGCGCTCGCGTGGGTGCGCGCGCGCGCGCGCGCGTAAATCCAAACGTGTATATAGAACGGTACTAATTTACACGTAATTAATCAAACGTCTTAATCGTGATTTGCGTCGATTTCTTCAGTGACGTTTGTCAATAAAAAAAAATGACAATTTAGCCGCCTCGTCGACGGGGCGGCGAGGCGGGGGGAGCGGGGGGAGCGGGGGAGGGAGAAGGGTATCGGGCACTCGGTCAGCTGTCCATATCCTCGTCTCCCTATGTTCACCTTGATAAAACGAATTTTTTCGACCTATTACAATCCTCGAGTTTATCACGACTACGAGGTTTTGCTTTTGGTTTTGGTTTTTTTGTTTTTTTTTTTGGTTTTTTCTTAATTCGTTTTATCGTCCAAGAGAGCGACAAGCTCGGGCCTTGTATCTTTTTTTCATTCTGCTCGCTCGCGAGCCCGAAGCTTCGGCCGCGAAAACTTCATTGATATCGACGACTGGTCAATTTGACTCTTGGACTTTTGTCAGAGCGCTCTATCATCGGCGCAAATCTTCGCGATTTCTTCCTCGTAGAAAAGTACATGAAACACACAATTTTTTTCACTCGCGAAATTTCGTCGATTACGAATTGGTTTTTTTTTTTTTTTTCGAGTGGAAACGTCGCACGAAAGATTACGGTCGATTTTTTTTTTTTTTCACGTGTCTTCAGACATTTCGATATCCGAGGGGGTGGGACGAGGGCTGCGGGGGCGGGGTTTTACGAGGGTTGAAAAGAAAAAAGAGGTGAAAAAGTTGACTTTCTTTCAAAAGAAAGTGAGAAAAAAAATGTTCGCTTCTTCGGAGATCGGACCAACCACTGATTCACACGAACGCGACGAACGAAACGAACGAGAGGTGCGTCTCGAATAGTAGTTGTTACGGAGCGAGTTGTCGCGGCGAGATCTGACGAGCGACGCACGAGAATCGACGACGAAACGGGGGCCGATGTCCCTCCGTTTGTTCGACGTCAGTGCTGCCGGTGGTGGTGGTGGTGGTGGTGGTGGTTGTGACGGTGGTGGTGGTGGTGGTGGTGGTGCTGCTGCTGCTGATGTTGATGATGATGATGATGGTGGTGGTGGTGGTGGTGGTGGTGGTAGTGGCAGAGAGGCGGCACAGTCACTACGTTCGCGACGACGAGCCAGACCAGGCTCCGGTTCGCTTCAGTTCAGAGCTTATACTTGTCCCGGCGCCTGCGTCCGAAAGCCACCAACCCCCACCACCAAAACGACCCGATTACAACGCTCTGGACACACAATGTACAAGCGGAGATAACGTTATAGAACTTCGACACAGACAGACTTGCTCACGGAAACGTGGGCTTGAAGGCCTGCTAGGGTTGAACGAAAGGGACAACCAAAAAAGAAGAAAGCGGACTTCTAGACCGACCCTCGAGAATAAGCGATCGGCAAACTTGACAGCCACTTTTTTTTCTCTATGAACTCCGGGTACTGATAAGATTGGGGCAAATCACTCGACTTGGGTATCAAAGCTGATGAAAAATGGAATGACTTGTAGATGGATCTGATATTTTTCGATTTCTCTTCATTTTTAGCTACCCCAAAGAATCGGTATTCTCATGCTGATGGACAATTGGTGAATCTTTTGTTAGAAAAATAATTATTGAATTTCGCTGGACCTGATTAAGGTCTTTTGGAGGATTTTGGAGGGTGCTCTTGGCCATAACGATCAAGATCTTGAAATTGGAGATTTCTGGGCCAACCTTCGAGAATAAGCGATCGGCAAACTTGACAGCCACTTTTTTTCTCTACACGGAGAGAATTAAATGTTAAAAATGACCGTGCAGTAACGGTAACCAAATGACAACCCTGAAACTTCGCTTATTATTACTGAATAAAACACAGATTTTCACGAAAATAAAATAAAATTTCTTCTTCAGATAGAAAATTTTACCAGATTTTCTAGTCAATTTTCATGTGTAACAAAATACGCAAAACTTAAATTTAAAAAATATATAATATCAGCGAAATTTGACTGTGCATTTTATTATTTTATGCCTTTAAAAAATGTCTATAAAAAAGTATCGTCTTTATAACAGTTATTTTAAGATTTATTATAAAATTTAATGAGTGTTATAGGAAAATGTATTGTGCTCTCGGTAAAAATTATCGTGCGCGCTACCCTTCTTGTATAGTAAAATTTTAGCTACGTATTTGAAATTTTCTGTAACGTGAGTTAAAAAAAAAAACTTGTCGCATACGAATTATTATGCTTTTCTCACTTGTCACCACATTGGAATATATCACGGTAATTTTTACCGTGAAATTCACGACAAAAATTACTTTTTAATTCTCTCCGTGTATGAACTCCGGGTACTGATAAGATTGGGGCAAATCACTCGACTTGGATATCAAAGCTGATGAAAAATGGAATGACTTGTGAATGGACCTGATATTTTTCGACTTTCCTTCATTTCTAACTACCCCAAAGAATCGGTATTCTCATGCTGATGGACAATTGGTGAATCTTTTGTTAGAAAAATAATTATTGAATTTCGCTGGACCTGATTAAGGTCTTTTGGAGGATTTTGGAGTGTGCTCTTGGCCATAACGATCAAGATCTTGAAATTGGAGATTTCTGGGCCAACCTTCGAGAATAAGCGATCGGCAAACTTGACAGCCACTTTTTTTCTCTACACGGAGAGAATTAAATGTTAAAAATGACCGTGCAGTAACGGTAACCAAATGACAACCCTGAAACTTCGCTTATTATTACTGAATAAAACACAGATTTTCACGAAAATAAAATAAAATTTCTTCTTCAGATAGAAAATTTTACCAGATTTTCTAGTCAATTTTCATGTGTAACAAAATACGCAAAACTTAAATTTAAAAAATATATAATATCAGCGAAATTTGACTGTGCATTTTATTATTTTATGCCTTTAAAAAATGTCTATAAAAAAGTATCGTCTTTATAACAGTTATTTTAAGATTTATTATAAAATTTAATGAGTGTTATAGGAAAATGTATTGTGCTCTCGGTAAAAATTATCGTGCGCGCTACCCTTCTTGTATAGTAAAATTTTAGCTACGTATTTGAAATTTTCTGTAACGTGAGTTAAAAAAAAAAACTTGTCGCATACGAATTATTATGCTTTTCTCACTTGTCACCACATTGGAATATATCACGGTAATTTTTACCGTGAAATTCACGACAAAAATTACTTTTTAATTCTCTCCGTGTATGAACTCCGGGTACTGATAAGATTGGGGCAAAGCACTCGACTTGGATATCAAAGCTGATGAAAAATGGAATGACTTGTGGATGGACCTGATATTTTTCGACTTTCCTTCATTTCTAACTACCCCAAAGAATCGGTATTCTCATGCTGATGGACAATTGGTGAATCTTTTGTTAGAAAAATAATTATTGAATTTCGCTGGACCTGATTAAGGTCTTTTGGAGGATTTTGGAGGGTGCTCTTGGCCATAACGATTAAGATCTTGAAATTGGAGATTTCTGGGCCAACCTTCGAGAATAAGCGATCGGCAAACTTGACAGCCACTTTTTTTCTCTACACGGAGAGAATTAAATGTTAAAAATTACCGTGCAGTAACGGTAACCAAATGACAACCCTGAAACTTCGCTTATTATTACTGAATAAAACACAGATTTTCACGAAAATAAAATAAAATTTCTTCTTCAGATAGAAAATTTTACCAGATTTTCTAGTCAATTTTCATGTGTAACAAAATACGCAAAACTTAAATTTAAAAAATATATACAATATCAGCGAAATTTTACTGTGCATTTTATTATTTTATGCCTTTAAAAAATGTCTATAAAAAAGTATCGTCTTTATAACAGTTATTTTAAGATTTATTATAAAATTTAATGAGTGTTATAGGAAAATGTATTGTGCTCTCGGTAAAAATTATCGTGCGCGCTACCCTTCTTGTATAGTAAAATTTTAGCTACGTATTTGAAATTTTCTGTAACGTGAGTTAAAAAAAAAAACTTGTCGCATACGAATTATTATGCTTTTCTCACTTGTCACCACATTGGAATATATCACGGTAATTTTTACCGTGAAATTCACGACAAAAAGTACTTTTTAATTCTCTCCGCGTATGAACTCCGGGTACTGATAAGATTGGGGCAAAGCACTCGACTTGGATATCAAAGCTGATGAAAAATGGAATGACTTGTGAATGGACCTGATATTTTTCGACTTTCCTTCATTTCTAACTACCCCAAAGAATCGGTATTCTCATGCTGATGGACAATTGGTGAATCTTTTGTTAGAAAAATAATTATTGAATTTCGCTGGACCTGATTAAGGTCTTTTGGAGGATTTTGGAGGGTGCTCTTGGCCATAACGATCAAGATTTTGAAATTGGAGATTTCTGGGCCAACCTTCGAGAATAAGCGTTCGGCAAACTTGACAGCCACTTCTTTTCTCTATGAACTCCGGGTACTGATAAGATTGGGGCAAATCACTCGACTTGGGTATCAAAGCTGATGAAAAATGGAATGACTTGTGGATGGATCTGATATTTTTCGATTTCTCTTTATTTTTAGCTACCCCAAAAAATCGGTAATCTCATCCTGATGGCTAATCGCTGAATCTTTTATTAGAAAAGTTATTATCGAATTTCGCTGGACCTGATCACGTTCTTTTGGAGGATTTTGGAGTGTGCTCTTGGCCCATATCCATCATGGCCCTGAAATTGAATATCAATTCTTAATTATGGTGACAGCCCGATCCAAACCACGCCCCCGCTGTTCCAGAGCCAAAAATAAACGGCTTTGACCGCGACTTCAAGAACACCAACATGGCTCAAGACCCTAAAATTGATACTCTCGATTCTTGGCATCTAAAATTATAATCCCATCAATCTAAACCCCAACTGAGACAGCCACGGTCCAGGCCACCCACAATATTCTCCAACACACTATTCTCTCGTTTGTTGTCCAACGAGACCTCAACGAAACGTCATTGTCTCCGCCATTATTGAATTCCGCATAATTTGATCCGACACGAAGAGAAGCGGATACACGAGACTCCTAGCTTCTTTTTTGACTACCCGTGCAGAACATTTGTCATGGATGCATCTTGGACACCCCGGTGTTCAAGATGATCCCTAAAGTATGGACAAGATGATCCCCCGAATCATTTTGCCCCTATTTTGGGATTTTTTTCTTCATTATTTTGGAGAAATTAGGTAAATATAAATAAATATTGCTCAACTCAACTAGAATTTAACTGAACCAGTCTTCTACAGCCATAGTCGTAAATTACTTAGGTATATCAATTATTATTTGTGATATCAATTATACATTAATAATGTAGTTTGAGCATAGATAGACAATCTTTTTATATAATTAAAACAACAAACTTACATAACCAACATGAAATGTTGAAAAAAAATTCTTCATCGTACAATCTAAACATAAATATGCCAACGTAGATTTATTTAAATTTATTAATTATTAATTATTTATTACTAATTTATTACTTTATTTCAATTTAATTAAAATTTAATTTATTTAAAATATTTATTACAAAATGAAGCATAAAAACCGACTTTTGCAATTGGGCTGCAACGCTTTTAACAAAAATAAAGCAGGTACGTTATTAGTTCAAAAGATTATCCCTAGCGATCATCTTGTGCACCTAGAAGGGAATCATCTTACCCCAAACTCAACGTTTTCATTTATTGCTCGGTAACATAACTCATAAGTATTGGCACTGATACCACGCCATCCAAAAAAACCAAATTGACCATATTATAAAGCCACAAAGACAACAATAATTGCAACTTACAGTATACAATAAAAGTTACCTAGGCTTAAGGAGGTAAGGATCATGGGGTCGAATCCAACTTTCGAGCCTGAAATTTTTATATGATGTTCACGAATACGTTATGCACCCTTTAGAAAAAATTGAGCTATATTGACCATTAAGTTTTTCATATTTAAGTTTTATTATACATGTAATTGACTATACAAAATTATTTTTTCACAAAGATACATGTCAAAATGGCGACTGTGCAGCATTTTTCCGATGACGCCTTTATTTCTGGAAGGTCAACGGCCGGACCAACAGCTCCTATAATTTTTTAGTTTTGATGAGACACTAAAGTTTTTTCGATTGTATATAAGAATAGCTATAGAAGTACGTAGGAATTTTTCGATATATTGTTTTCAAGTCAAAATGGCGCATTTCTAAAACAAAAAGTATAAAATGCCATGAGAAAAACATCAGAAAATTGTTTATAAAAAAAGGAACTATGCAATATAATAAAAACATTCTACGTAGTGCCTCAGAAAATGTAATTCTAAATATGCAGTTAAAATTTCAAGTGAATCGGTTGAAATTTGTTTCAGTTATGAGGCCGGCCGACTTGAAAAATATAGTTTTGAGATAAACGCGTTTAAAGTTAGTAGAAAGTCACGAAACGAATCAAGGGGGTTGCGCTAGAATTCGAAAATCGAGAACTTAGAGATTTTTCACACCCATAATCTTTTGGAATATAATTTTATAAGTAGTAAGGTACATTTTGAACAAAATAAAATCGATTTTTGGAAAATCCTAGAGTGGCCTAAGTTCTCAATATAAAAAGTGATTACAATGCATACACTGTGTGTTATTTGGATGTGTTACAACTGACACCAAGCCCTGTTACAACCGCCCCTGTTATGAGTACGGTTGTAACAGTGGCATATGTTTTACAAAACGAGTTTTATCTCACATTCTTAAAGCAACGGGCACCTAATTATGATTTCGATTCGAAGGCAGATGTCCAGTCTTTAATAAAAAGCATTTTATTTGCACGTCTTATATCATAATTGCAACGTTATGAGCGATCAAAGGAAAACTGTTACAACCGTACCCAGTCTACCCTATTTGAAATGACGCCCGTTGACGCCCG
>CAWVQM010000190.1:0-20743 GCA_963932345.1 Ophion ventricosus | reverse complement strand
GGAGAGATGGCTTGAGAGGGCGACGAAGAAAATGAACAAAGCGAGGAATTACACGTATAGTCGTATGTTCTCAGATACTCGTGTAGAAATTCGTTGCTGAGGCCCCAGATCTTAGCACCTTCGTATAGGGATTTTGGAATCTAAGTGGATTCCGTGCTATTCCTCGATTTGCGTCGATTAAGATTTTTTTTATTTGACACTGTATCAAGCGTAATTCGGTGAATGTCTGAAAAAAAAATATCCTTACGTTATCTCGTGCAAAAATTCGTTGAGGAGTCCCAAGATCCATCCACAACTCTCTAGGGTTTGTAGATACTAATCAGGAAATGTTTCATTTTTTAAGAAAATGAACCTAAATTTTGAAAAAAATCGAGAATTAAATGTTTGAAAAAAATGATCGATTTTTAGCATTTTTTTCCCGGCATTTTGCAATAATAAATATGTTTTAAACAATCTGATTTTTCCAACTTTAGGTTCATGCTTTAGTAAATTATATTATATAAACGTGTTCCAAATTTGAAGATGATCCATCAATTAGTTTTTGAGTTATGATTCCCGCAAATTGAAAAAATGTTTGATTTTTGATTTTTTTTTGTCCATTTTTCATTCGCTTATTTTGATCATCATCAAAAGCCTTTTTTTTTGTAAATTGAAGTCGTAAAGCTCTAATGAGAATGCGTAAAAACGTGTGGATTATATTTAGTGCCTAATCAGGCAAAAAGAAATTCAGCGGTCAAAAAGTATTAATTTTCGTTGCATTGCTAACTTCGATGCTAACTTCAACGCCATAAAAATATATTGACATTTTTCAAAATGATGATAATATAAGCAACGAAAAAAAGATAATTCTTACAAGTGTTAGGATGGCTAAGTAGGTATCGCGTTCAGCTTCTAGAATTAGAAGACGTAGGTTCGAAATCGAGGCTAGACAAAAACTTTTATGAGACAGAGCACGTTTTTAATCCAATTATCATATATATGCAGCCAATATAAGTAAAGTATATGGAAACGAAAAATACTACCAGAATGATTTTATTCGTCATTTGTTGCCTTTTTTATTTGTCATTTCAGTGCACGGCAGCCGGATCAGAGCCTGATCAGGGCCGTAAACGGCAGCCGGATCCGGGTCGGATGCCAAAAAGCGTTACACGCTTGATAAAGCCCTGATCCGGCCGCCTGTTCAGTGCCGTATTACGGGATACGGATGCCGGATCCGGCCCTAGTCAGTCACGTAGCAAAATTTCTAGTCGGGAAGACAATATGTATTTAATTTTCGAAGAAAAATGTATTTTATACGTATTTGAAATACTTGCCACCACGTCTCCGCCTTGTGCTGCGTAGTGGGCGCCGTCTGGATTCCGATGAGGATACACCTTCTAGGGTATCCGTATCATATCCCGATCGGGATCTGATCGGAACTTCGTTATCCCTAAGAAATTTCTGCACGCATATTTATACTTTTTTAAAAGATTTACTCATTTTTTATATCTACATACGATATTTCGAAAATTCAAACTACAGAATGCAATCGGATCCATCAAGCGTACGGAGAGAATTAAAAAGTAATTTTTGTCGTGAATTTCACGGTAAAAATTACCGTGATATATTTCAATGTGGTGACAAGTGAGAAAAGCATAATAATTTGTATGCGACAAGTTTTTTTTAACTCACGTTACAGAAAATTTCAAATACGTAGCTAAAATTTTACTTTACAAGAAGGGTAGCGCGCACGATAATTTTTACCGAGAGCACAATACAATTTCCTATAAAACTCATTAAATTTTATAATAAATCTTAAAATAACTGTTATAAAGACGATACTTTTTTGTAGACATTTTTGAAAGGCATAAAATAATAAAATGCACAGTAAAATTTCGCTGATATTATATATTTTTTAAATTTAAGTTTTGCGTATTTTGTTACACATAAAAATTTACTAGAAAATCTGGTGAAATTTTCTATCTGAAGAAGAAATTTTATTTTATTTTCGTGAAAATCTGTGTGTTTACTCAGTAATAATAAGCGAAGTTTCAGGGTTGTCATCTGGTTAACGTTACTGAGCGGTAATTTTTAACATTTAATTCTCTCCGTGCATCGTCTAGGATTCTGTTCGAGAATGTAAAAATCCTCAAGGTTTAAAATTGTATTCGTACGTGGGATTCCAATAGGGAATCCCGTTGAGAAACCAATATACGCTAGTGACGTTTTACCATACGTATCCAATGCGACTGACCCATTGGATCCGAATCAAGAAATAGCGACAATTATGGGAATCCAATTGGATGCATACGAAAATGTCTTCACGGTAAACAGCTGTCGAGCCGTGTAAAACACAACGAATCGTTTGGATTCGTTAAATATACCGCGAAACACACATCTGGACGAGTTGGATAACTCGTGCGAGAGAGAGAGAGAGAGAGAGAGAGAGAGAGAGAGAGAGGGGGATACGCGATGCAGTTCCGTTTATTCCGGCAATTCTGCTCAAATTAGCCGAGTACTCGTCCACATACGCCCAGAGCTTTCGCACATACACGCGCGGCACTCGCTCTTCCCCCGACGCTTTTTACGTATTACCGAGCTCTCGGTTCACACGTTTCGCATTGTCGCCTCTCTCTCTCTCTCTCTCTCTCTCTCTCTCTCTCTCTCTCTCTATCTCTCTCTCTCTCTCTCTTGTCGGCCCCACATATTTTCTCATATCTTTCAATCCCACAGTCCACCGATCCTCGCAACAGCGAGCAAATTATTCATATTTTTTCCCTCTACTTTACAGCCATCTCAATTAGCACCGACACGAAAAAAAAAGAAAAAAAAAAAACACACACACGCACACAGAGTCAATCCCACAAGCGTGTACTCTTTGCCCAACCGATTTTTTTTTTCCGCGCTTCCGAGCTAATTCGTGAGCTTATTTCGAGTTGATTCGTCAGGGCTGCGATCAGCGACGATCAAAGTTCCGGAAGGAAAAAGAGGGCGGCGGAGGCGGGGGCGCGAAGCTTCATCCAACAATTCGTATAAAAATGCGGCGCACCCTTGAGCGCCGACTCGTGTGTACACACACACATACACGTGACTCTTGGACGCACCGCCACGTGAAAGAATAATTAGAGAGAACGAATTAATATCGAACGAGTGAAAGGTGACTGCTTGCGCACACACATACGTGGGGATATTTTACTCGGAGAACTGTCTTCGAAAGAACGCGCTGTGCCAAGTGATAAAAAAAAATATCATTTGCTCAACATACAGTGAGTGGAAAGTGCATTGTATTTACAAAAAACAAAAAAAATGCTCGTGGCAGAAGAGTGAATGGCAAGATTCCCTATAATTTATTGACACCTTTGTCATAATATGGTTGACAAAATTCTAAGCGAAAGGTATATCTAAAAATGCGATTTTGGTTGGGTCTTCGACTATTTATTATTCCCGAAATAACTATCAAGTACTAACTTTTGCCTACGGCTTCGCCCGCTTAGAATTTGGCCCATAGAAACTTCATTAGAAGTTGCACCGCGCATTAAGGGTTGTTTAAAAAAAATCCTAAAATATGTATCTTATTATTTGTTTTTTGAAGAATATATTAGGTGTATGAATTAATTTTTACCGATTTTTTCTTCGAGCTTAAAATTACATTTAAAATAGAAATATTTTCGCGGTCTTTTGTGGTTTCGAAAGGATCGGAGGCAAGGTTTCAGAACACCGAACGACAAGTCTACGTGAGTTACATAAACCCTCAGAATAGCAGAGTTTACGATGGCAACTGATAAACAGCACATTCGGCACTGCATTTTATACGAATTCAAACAAGGAAACAATGCTTCTAAAGCACGGGAATTAATTTGTAGTCTTCTTGGTGCCGACGTTGTGTCTTATGAAACGTGTAATTATTGGTACAAACGTTTTAGAAGTGGTGATTTCGATCTTAGTGTCCAGCCGCACCCTGGACAGGATACGAAGGGTGTGCTTTATTACGAAGTCCTGGAAACTGGTCAGACGGTGACTGCGGAACGCTACAGACGACAATTGAACAAACTAAGCGAAGAACTTGATCAGAAAAGGCTATTTACTGGGCAAAGAAGCAGGCAAGTCATACTGCTGCATGACAACGCTCGACCTCACGTTGCTCGCGCAACTCAGAAGACCCTCTTGAACTTGGGATGGGAAGTTCTCCCGCACGCGGCATATTCACCAGACTTGGCCCCATCCGACTACCATTTGTTCCGGTCAATGCAGCACGCCTTAGTGGATAAACAGTTCAAAACGCTGGACGATGTGCGTAAATTCGTCGATGACTTTATCGCATCGAAGCCTGCAAGCTTCTTTCGCGACGGCATTCGTATGTTACCTGAGAGATGGCGCACGGTCATAGAAAACGATGGACAAGGTTGCCAAGATTAACTTCGTTGTTCTATATTTTTTTATATTTAATAAATTTGCTAAAATATCTGTAAAAATTAAGTCAGACACCTGATATATATACCAAGTTCAAGTTCATACACCCAAAGAGTATAATTTTCCATATGAGCTTTCACCCCCATTTTACCTCCTTAAATCGTTCCTGTCGTAAGAATCTTTCCTAGCGGATGTTTACTTGCATAGTTAAGATGCCGATAAAATTTTTTTACAATTATTTGACAACAGTTAGGAGCCAGAACTCTTTTCGAATACATCAAACAATACAAATACTATAGCATTCTACCCAGAAAGTACCTAGAACGAACGCCTACCCATCAGCAGTTCACACTTGTATAGTTAAGATGCCGATAAATTTTTTTTACAATTATTTGAGAACAGTTAGGAGCCAGAACTCTTTTCGAATACATCAAACAATACAAATACCATAGCATTCTACCCAGAAAGTACCTAGAACTAACGCCTATCCATCAGCAGATCACACTTGCATAGTTAAGATGCTGATAAAAAATTTTTAACAATTATTTGACAACAGTTAGAAGCCAGAACTCTTTTCGAATACATCAAACAATATAAATACCATAGCATTCTACCCAGAAAGTACCTAGAACTAACGCCTATCCATCAGTAGATCACACTTGCATAGTTAAGATGCCGATCAATTTTTTTTACAATTATTTGACAACAGTTAGGAGCCAGAACTCTTTTCGAATACATCAAAAAATACAAATATCATAGCATTCTACCCAGAAAGTACCTAGAACTAAAGCCTATCCATCAGCAGATCACACTTGCATAGTTAAGATGCTGATAAAAAATTTTTAACAATTATTTGACAACAGTTAGGAGCCAGAACTCTTTTCGAATACATCAAACAATACAAATACCATAGCATTCTACCCAGAAAGTATCTAGAACTAACGCCTATCCATCAGCAGATCACACTTGTATAGTTAAGATGCCGATAATTTTTTTTTACAATTATTTGACAACAGTTAGGAGCCAGAACTCTTTTCGAATACATCAAACAATATAAATACCATAGCATTCTACCCAGAAAGTACCTAGAACTAACGCCTACCCATCAGCAGATCACACTTGCATAGTTAAGATGCCGATAAAATTTTTTTACAATTATTTGACAACAGTTAGGAGCCAGAACTCTTTTCGAATACATCAAACAATACAAATACCATAGCATTCTACCCAGAAAGTACCTAGAATTAACGCCTATCCATCAGCAGATCACACTTGTATAGTTAAGATGCCGATAAATTTTTTTTACAATTATTTGACAACAGTTAGGAGCCAGAACTCTTTTCGAATACATCAAACAATACAAATACCATAGCATTCTACCCAGAAAGTACCTAGAACTAAAGCCTATCCATCAGCAGATCACACTTGCATAGTTAAGATGCTGATAAAAATTTTTTAACAATTATTTGACAACAGTTAGGAGCCACAACTCTTTTCGAATACATCAAACAATATAAATACCATAGCATTCTACCCAGAAAGTACCTAGAACTAACGCCTATCCATCAGCAGATCACACTTGCATAGTTTAGATGCCGATACATTTTTTTTTACAATTATTTGACAACAGTTAGGAGCCAGAACTCTTTTCGAATACATCAAACAATACAAATACCATATCATTCTACCCAGAAAGTACCTAGAACTAAAGCCTATCCATCAGCAGATCACACTTGCATAGTTAAGATGCTGGTAAAATTTTTTTAACAATTATTTGACAACAGTTAGGAGCCAGAACTCTTTTCGAATACATCAAACAATACAAATACCATAGCATTCTACCCAGAAAGTACCTAGAACTAACGCCTATCCATCAGCAGATCACACTTGTATAGTTAAGATGCCGATCATTTTTTTTACAATTATTTGACAATAGTTAGGAGCCAGAACTCTTTTCGAATACATCAAACAATATAAATACCATAGCATTCTACCCAGAAAGTACCTAGAACTAACGCCTATCCATCAGCAGATGACACTTGCATAGTTAAGATGCTGATAAAATTTTTTTAACAATTATTTGACAACAGTTAGGAGCCAGAACTCTTTTCGAATACATCAAACAATACAAATACCATAGCATTCTACCCAGAAAGTACCTAGAATTAACGCCTATCCATCAGCAGATCACACTTGTATAGTTAAGATGCCGATAAATTTTTTTTACAATTATTTGACAACAGTTAGGAGCCAAAACTCTTTTCCAATACATCAAACAATATAAATACCATAGCATTCTACCCAGAAAGTACCTAGAACTAACGCCTACCCATCAGCAGATCATACTTGCATAGTTAAGATGCCGATAAAATTTTTTTACAATTATTTGACAACAGTTAAGAGCCAGAACTCTTTTCGAATACATCAAACAATACAAATACCATAGCATTCTACCCAGAAAGTACCTAGAACTAACGCCTATCCATCAGCAGATCACACTTGTATAGTTAAGATGCCGATAATTTTTTTTTACAATTATTTGACAACAGTTAGGAGCCAGAACTCTTTTCGAATACATCAAACAATATAAATACCATAGCATTCTACCCAGAAAGTACCTAGAACTAACGCCTACCCATCAGCAGATCACACTTGCATAGTTAAGATGCCGATAAAAATTTTTTACAATTATTTGACAACAGTTAGGAGCCAGAACTCTTTTCGAATACATCAAACAATACAAATACCATAGCATTCTACCCAGAAAGTACCTAGAACTAACGCCTATCCATCAGCAGATCACACTTGCATAGTTAAGATGCTAATAAAATTTTTTTAACAATTATTTGACAACAGTTAGGAGCCAGAACTCTTTTCGAATACATAAAACAATACAAATACCATAGCATTCTACCCAGAAAGTACCTAGAACTAACGCCTATCCATCAGCAGATCACACTTGCAAAGTTAAGATGCCGATAAATTTTTTTTACAATTATTTGACAACAGTTAGGAGCCAGAACTCTTTTCGAATACATCAAATAATACAAATACCATAGCATTCTACCCAGAAAGTACCTAGAACTAACGCCTATCCATCAGCAGATCACACTTGTATAGTTAAGATGCCGATAATTTTTTTTTTACAATTATTTGACAATAGTTAGGAGCCAGAACTCTTTTCCAATACATCAAACAATATAAATACCATAGCATTGTACCCAGAAAATACCTAGAACTAACGCCTACCCATCAGCAGATCACACTTGCATAGTTAAGATGCCGATAAAAATTTTTTACAATTATTTGACAACAGTTAGGAGCCAGAACTCTTTTCGAATACATCAAACAATACAAATACCATAGCATTCTACCCAGAAAGTACCTAGAACTAACGCCTATCCATCAGCAGATCACACTTGCAAAGTTAAGATGCAGATAAATTTTTTTCACAATTATTTGACAATAGTTGGGAGCCAGAACTCTTTTCCAATACATCAAACAATATAAATACCATAGCATTCTACCCAGAAAGTACCTAGAACTAACGCCTACCCATCAGCAGATCATACTTGCATAGTTAAGATGCCGATAAAAATTTTTTACAATTATTTGACAACAGTTAGGAGCCAGAACTCTTTTCGAATACATCAAATAATACAAATACCATAGCATTCTACCCAGAAAGTACCTAGAACTAACGCCTATCCATCAGCAGATCACACTTGTATAGTTAAGATGCCGATAATTTTTTTTTACAATTATTTGACAACAGTTAGGAGCCAGAACTCTTTTCGAATACATCAAACAATATAAATACCATAGCATTCTACCCAGAAAGTACCTAGAACTAACGCCTATCCATCAGCAGATCACACTTGCATAGTTAAGATGCTAATAAAATTTTTTTAACAATTATTTGACAACAGTTAGGAGCCAGAACTCTTTTCGAATACATAAAACAATACAAATACCATAGCATTCTACCCAGAAAGTACCTAGAACTAACGCCTATCCATCAGCAGATCACACTTGCAAAGTTAAGATGCCGATAAATTTTTTTTACAATTATTTGACAACAGTTAGGAGCCAGAACTCTTTTCGAATACATCAAATAATACAAATACCATAGCATTCTACCCAGAAAGTACCTAGAACTAACGCCTATCCATCAGCAGATCACACTTGTATAGTTAAGATGCCGATAATTTTTTTTTTACAATTATTTGACAACAGTTAGGAGCCAGAACTCTTTTCGAATACATCAAACAATATAAATACCATAGCATTCTACCCAGAAAGTACCTAGAACTAACGCCTACCCATCAGCAGATCACACTTGCATAGTTAAGATGCCGATAAAATTTTTTTACAATTATTTGACAACAGTTAGGAGCCAGAACTCTTTTCGAATACATAAAACAATACAAATACCATAGCATTCTACCCAGAAAGTACCTAGAACTAACGCCTATCCATCAGCAGATCACACTTGCAAAGTTAAGATGCCGATAAATTTTTTTTACAATTATTTGACAACAGTTAGGAGCCAGAACTCTTTTCCAATACATCAAACAATACAAATACCATAGCATTCTACCCAGAAAGTACCTAGAACTAACGCCTACCCATCAGCAGATCATACTTGCATAGTTAAGATGCCGATAAAAATTTTTTACAATTATTTGACAACAGTTAGGAGCCAGAACTCTTTTCGAATACATCAAACAATACAAATACCATAGCATTCTACCCAGAAAGTACATAGAACTAAAGCCTATCCATCAGCAGATCACACTTGCATAGTTAAGATGCTGATAAAAAATTTTTAACAATTATTTGACAACAGTTAGGAGCCAGAACTCTTTTCGAATATATCAAATAATACAAATACCATAGCATTCTACCCAGAAAGTACCTAGAACTAACGCCTATCCATCAGCAGATCACACTTGCATAGTTAAGATGCTGATACATTTTTTTTAACAATTATTTGACAACAGTTAGGAGCCAGAACTCTTTTCGAATACATCAAACAATACAAATACCATAGCATTCTACCCAGAAAGTACCTAGAACTAACGCCTATCCATCAGCAGATCACACTTGCAAAGTTAAGATGCAGATAAATTTTTTTCACAATTATTTGACAATAGTTGGGAGCCAGAACTCTTTTCCAATACATCAAACAATATAAATACCATAGCATTCTACCCAGAAAGTACCTAGAACTAACGCCTACCCATCAGCAGATCATACTTGCATAGTTAAGATGCCGATAAAATTTTTTTACAATTATTTGACAACAGTTAGGAGCCAGAACTCTTTTCGAATACATCAAATAATACAAATACCATAGCATTCTACCCAGAAAGTACCTAGAACTAACGCCTATCCATCAGTAGATCACACTTGCATAGTTAAGATGCCGATCAATTTTTTTTACAATTATTTGACAACAGTTAGGAGCCAGAACTCTTTTCGAATACATCAAAAAATACAAATATCATAGCATTCTACCCAGAAAGTACCTAGAACTAAAGCCTATCCATCAGCAGATCACACTTGCATAGTTAAGATGCTGATAAAAATTTTTTAACAATTATTTGACAACAGTTAGGAGCCAGAACTCTTTTCGAATACATCAAACAATACAAATACCATAGCATTCTACCCAGAAAGTATCTAGAACTAACGCCTATCCATCAGCAGATCACACTTGTATAGTTAAGATGCCGATAATTTTTTTTTACAATTATTTGACAACAGTTAGGAGCCAGAACTCTTTTCGAATACATCAAACAATATAAATACCATAGCATTCTACCCAGAAAGTACCTAGAACTAACGCCTACCCATCAGCAGATCACACTTGCATAGTTAAGATGCCGATAAAATTTTTTTACAATTATTTGACAACAGTTAGGAGCCAGAACTCTTTTCGAATACATCAAACAATACAAATACCATAGCATTCTACCCAGAAAGTACCTAGAATTAACGCCTATCCATCAGCAGATCACACTTGTATAGTTAAGATGCCGATAAATTTTTTTTACAATTATTTGACAACAGTTAGGAGCCAGAACTCTTTTCGAATACATCAAACAATACAAATACCATAGCATTCTACCCAGAAAGTACCTAGAACTAAAGCCTATCCATCAGCAGATCACACTTGCATAGTTAAGATGCTGATAAAAATTTTTTAACAATTATTTGACAACAGTTAGGAGCCACAACTCTTTTCGAATACATCAAACAATATAAATACCATAGCATTCTACCCAGAAAGTACCTAGAACTAACGCCTATCCATCAGCAGATCACACTTGCATAGTTTAGATGCCGATACATTTTTTTTTACAATTATTTGACAACAGTTAGGAGCCAGAACTCTTTTCGAATACATCAAACAATACAAATACCATATCATTCTACCCAGAAAGTACCTAGAACTAAAGCCTATCCATCAGCAGATCACACTTGCATAGTTAAGATGCTGGTAAAATTTTTTTAACAATTATTTGACAACAGTTAGGAGCCAGAACTCTTTTCGAATACATCAAACAATACAAATACCATAGCATTCTACCCAGAAAGTACCTAGAACTAACGCCTATCCATCAGCAGATCACACTTGTATAGTTAAGATGCCGATCATTTTTTTTTACAATTATTTGACAATAGTTAGGAGCCAGAACTCTTTTCGAATACATCAAACAATATAAATACCATAGCATTCTACCCAGAAAATACCTAGAACTAACGCCTATCCATCAGCAGATCACACTTGCATAGTTAAGATGCTGATAAAATTTTTTTAACAATTATTTGACAACAGTTAGGAGCCAGAACTCTTTTCGAATACATCAAACAATACAAATACCATAGCATTCTACCCAGAAAGTACCTAGAATTAACGCCTATCCATCAGCAGATCACACTTGTATAGTTAAGATGCCGATAAATTTTTTTTACAATTATTTGACAACAGTTAGGAGCCAGAACTCTTTTCCAATACATCAAACAATATAAATACCATAGCATTCTACCCAGAAAGTACCTAGAACTAACGCCTACCCATCAGCAGATCATACTTGCGTAGTTAAGATGCCGATAAAATTTTTTTACAATTATTTGACAACAGTTAAGAGCCAGAACTCTTTTCGAATACATCAAACAATACAAATACCATAGCATTCTACCCAGAAAGTACCTAGAACTAACGCCTATCCATCAGCAGATCACACTTGTATAGTTAAGATGCCGATTATTTTTTTTTACAATTATTTGACAACAGTTAGGAGCCAGAACTCTTTTCGAATACATCAAACAATATAAATACCATAGCATTCTACCCAGAAAGTACCTAGAACTAACGCCTACCCATCAGCAGATCACACTTGCATAGTTAAGATGCCGATAAAATTTTTTTACAATTATTTGACAACAGTTAGGAGCCAGAACTCTTTTCGAATACATCAAACAATACAAATACCATAGCATTCTACCCAGAAAGTACCTAGAACTAACGCCTATCCATCAGCAGATCACACTTGCATAGTTAAGATGCTGATAAAAATTTGTTAACAATTATTTGACAACAGTTAGGAGCCAGAACTCTTTTCGAATACATCAAATAATACAAATATCATAGCATTCTACCCAGAAAGTACCTAGAACTAACGCCTATCCATCAGCAGATCACACTTGCATAGTTAAGATGCTGATAAAAATTTTTTAACAATTATTTGACAACAGTTAGGAGCCAGAACTCTTTTCGAATACATCAAACAATACGAAATACCATAGCATTCTACCCAGAAAGTACCTAGAACTAACGCCTATCCATCAGCAGATCACATTTGCAAAGTTAAGATGCAGATAAATTTTTTTTACAATTATTTGACAATAGTTAGGAGCCAGAACTCTTTTCCAATACATCAAACAATATAAATACCATAGCATTGTACCCAGAAAATACCTAGAACTAACGCCTACCCATCAGCAGATCACACTTGCATAGTTAAGATGCCGATAAAATTTTTTTACAATTATTTGACAACAGTTAGGAGCCAGAACTCTTTTCGAATACATAAAACAATACAAATACCATAGCATTCTACCCAGAAAGTACCTAGAACTAACGCCTATCCATCAGCAGATCACACTTGCAAAGTTAAGATGCCGATAAATTTTTTTTACAATTATTCGACAACAGTTAGGAGCCAGAACTCTTTTCCAATACATCAAACAATACAAATACCATAGCATTCTACCCAGAAAGTACCTAGAACTAACGCCTACCCATCAGCAGATCATACTTGCATAGTTAAGATGCCGATAAAAATTTTTTACAATTATTTGACAACAGTTAGGAGCCAGAACTCTTTTCGAATACATCAAACAATACAAATACCATAGCATTCTACCCAGAAAGTACCTAGAACTAAAGCCTATCCATCAGCAGATCACACTTGCATAGTTAAGATGCTGATAAAAAATTTTTAACAATTATTTGACAACAGTTAGGAGCCAGAACTCATTTCGAATATATCAAATAATATAAATACCATAGCATTCTACCCAGAAAGTACCTAGAACTAACGCCTATCCATCAGCAGATCACACTTGCATAGTTAAGATGCTGATACATTTTTTTTAACAATTATTTGACAACAGTTAGGAGCCAGAACTCTTTTCGAATACATCAAACAATACAAATACCATAGCATTCTACCCAGAAAGTACCTAGAACTAACGCCTATCCATCAGCAGATCACACTTGCAAAGTTAAGATGCAGATAAATTTTTTTCACAATTATTTGACAATAGTTGGGAGCCAGAACTCTTTTCCAATACATCAAACAATATAAATACCATAGCATTCTACCCAGAAAGTACCTAGAACTAACGCCTACCCATCAGCAGATCATACTTGCATAGTTAAGATGCCGATAAAAATTTTTTACAATTATTTGACAACAGTTAGGAGCCAGAACTCTTTTCGAATACATCAAATAATACAAATACCATAGCATTCTACCCAGAAAGTACCTAGAACTAACGCCTATCCATCAGCAGATCACACTTGTATAGTTAAGATGCCGATAATTTTTTTTTACAATTATATGACAACAGTTAGGAGCCAGAACTCTTTTCGAATACATCAAACAATATAAATACCATAGCATTCTACCCAGAAAGTACCTAGAACTAACGCCTACCCATCAGCAGATCACACTTGCATAGTTAAGATGCCGATAAAATTTTTTTACAATTATTTGACAACAGTTAGGAGCCAGAACTCTTTTCGAATACATCAAACAATACAAATACCATAGCATTCTACCCAGAAAGTACCTAGAACTAACGCCTATCCATCAGCAGATCACACTTGCATAGTTAAGATGCTGATAAAATTTTTTTAACAATTATTTGACAACAGTTAGGAGCCAGAACTCTTTTCGAATACATAAAACAATACAAATACCATAGCATTCTACCCAGAAAGTACCTAGAACTAACGCCTATCCATCAGCAGATCACACTTGCAAAGTTAAGATGCCGATAAATTTTTTTTACAATTATTTGACAACAGTTAGGAGCCAGAACTCTTTTCCAATACACCAAACAATACAAATACCATAGCATTCTACCCAGAAAGTACCTAGAACTAACGCCTATCCATCAGCAGATCACACTTGCAAAGTTAAGATGCAGATAAATTTTTTTACAATTATTTGACAATAGTTAGGAGCCAGAACTCTTTTCCAATACATCAAACAATATAAATACCATAGCATTCTACCCAGAAAGTACCTAGAACTAACGCCTACCCATCAGCAGATCATACTTGCATAGTTAAGATGCCGATAAAATTTTTTTACAATTATTTGACAACAGTTAGGAGCCAGAACTCTTTTCGAATACATCAAACAATATAAATACCATAGCATTCTACCCAGAAAGTACCTAGAACTAAAGCCTATCCATCAGCAGATCACAGTTGCATAGTTAAGATGCTGATAAAAATTTTTTAACAATTATTTGACAACACTTAGGAGCCAGAACTCTTTTCGAATACATCAAATAATACAAATACCATAGCATTCTACCCAGAAAGTACCTAAAACTAACACCTATCCATCAGCAGATCACACTTGCAAAGTTAAGATGCCGATAAATTTTTTTTACAATTATGTGACAACAGTTAGGAGCCAGAACTCTTTTCCAATACACCAAACAATACAAATACCATAGCATTCTACCCAGAAAGTACCTAGAACTAACGCCTATCCATCAGCAGATCACACTTGCAAAGTTAAGATGCAGATAAATTTTTTTACAATTATTTGACAATAGTTAGGAGCCAGAACTCTTTTCCAATACATCAAACAATATAAATACCATAGCATTCTACCCAGAAAGTACCTAGAACTAACGCCTACCCATCAGCAGATCATACTTGCATAGTTAAGATGCCGATAAAATTTTTTTACAATTATTTGACAACAGTTAGGAGCCAGAACTCTTTTCGAATACATCAAACAATATAAATACCATAGCATTCTACCCAGAAAGTACCTAGAACTAAAGCCTATCCATCAGCAGATCACACTTGCATAGTTAAGATGCTGATAAAAAATTTTTAACAATTATTTGACAACACTTAGGAGCCAGAACTCTTTTCGAATACATCAAATAATACAAATACCATAGCATTCTACCCAGAAAGTACCTAAAACTAACACCTATCCATCAGCAGATCACACTTGCATAGTTAAGATGCTGATAATTTTTTTTTAACAATTATTTGACAACAGTTAGGAGCCAGAACTCTTTTCGAATACATCAAACAATACAAATACCATAGCATTCTACCCAGAAAGTATCTAGAACTAAAGCCTATCCATCAGCAGATCACACTTGCATAGTTAAGATGCTGATAAAATTCTTTTAACAATTATTTGACAACAGTTAGGAGCCAGAACTCTTTTCGAATATAACAAACAATACAAATACCATAGCATTCTACCCAGAAAGTACCTAGAGCTAACGCCTACCCATCAGCAGATCACACTTGCATAGTTAAGATGCCGATAAAATTTTTTTACAATTATTTGACAACAGTTAGGAGCCAGAACTCTTTTCGAATACATCAAACAATACAAATACCATAGCATTCTACCCAGAAAGTACCTAGAACTAAAGCCTATCCATCAGCAGATCACACTTGCATAGTTAAGATGCTGATAAAAATTTTTTAACAATTATTTGACAACAGTTAGGAGCCAGAACTCTTTTCGAATACATCAAACAATATAAATACCATAGGATTCTACCCAGAAAGTACCTAGAACTAACGCCTATCCATCAGCAGATCACACTTGCAAAGTTAAGATGCAGATAAAATTTTTTTACAATTATTTGACAATAGTTAGGAGCCAGAACTCTTTTCCAATACATCAAACAATATAAATACCATAGCATTCTACCCAGAAAGTACCTAGAGCTAACGCCTACCCATCAGCAGATCACACTTGCATAGTTAAGATGCCGATAAAAATTTTTTACAATTATTTGACAACAGTTAGGAGCCAGAACTCTTTTCGAATACATCAAACAATACAAATACCATAGCATTCTACCCAGAAAGTACCTAGAACTAAAGCCTATCCATCAGCAGATCACACTTGCATAGTTAAGAGGCTGATAAAAAATTTTTAACAATTATTTGACAACAGTTAGGAGCCAGAACTCTTTTCGAATACATCAAACAATATAAATACCATAGGATTCTACCCAGAAAGTACCTAGAACTAACGCCTATCCATCAGCAGATCACACTTGCAAAGTTAAGATGCAGATAAAATTTTTTTACAATTATTTGACAATAGTTAGGAGCCAGAACTCTTTTCCAATACATCAAACAATATAAATACCATAGCATTCTACCCAGAAAGTACCTAGAGCTAACGCCTACCCATCAGCAGATCACACTTGCATAGTTAAGATGCCGATAAAAATTTTTTACAATTATTTGACAACAGTTAGGAGCCAGAACTCTTTTCGAATACATCAAACAATACAAATACCATAGCATTCTACCCAGAAAGTACCTAGAACTAAAGCCTATCCATCAGCAGATCACACTTGCATAGTTAAGATGCTGATAAAAATTTTTTAACAATTATTTGACAACAGTTAGGAGCCAGAACTCTTTTCGAATACATCAAACAATATAAATACCATATGATTCTACCCAGAAAGTACCTAGAACTAACGCCTATCCATCAGCAGATCACACTTGCAAAGTTAAGATGCAGATAAAGTTTTTTTACAATTATTTGACAATAGTTAGGAGCCAGAACTCTTTTCCAATACATCAAACAATATAAATACCATAGCATTCTACCCAGAAAGTACCTAGAGCTAACGCCTACCCATCAGCAGATCACACTTGCATAGTTAAGATGCCGATAAAAATTTTTTACAATTATTTGACAACAGTTAGGAGCCAGAACTCTTTTCGAATACATCAAACAATACAAATACCATAGCATTCTACCCAGAAAGTACCTAGAACTAAAGCCTATCCATCAGCAGATCACACTTGCATAGTTAAGAGGCTGATAAAAAATTTTTAACAATTATTTGACAACAGTTAGGAGGCAGAACTCTTTTCGAATACATCAAACAATATAAATACCATAGGATTCTACCCAGAAAGTACCTAGAACTAACTCCTATCCATCAGCAGATCACACTTGCGTAGTTAAAATGCTGATACATTTTTTTTTACAATTATTTGATAATAGTTAGGAGCTAATATGAAGAGGAGACAAGATACATACAGTCTTGGCCAAAAGTATCCGGCATCCCTATAAAATATTGATATTTTTAATTGCTGTTAACACGTGTGCATAATTTACGCAATTGCTAAAACATCAATAAGCAATATTATATTTTCAGCTGTAACCATAGCCATAAAATATTATTGTCTCCTTAGAGAAATATAAAATATGCTTGAAAATATAGTGGAAAGTGCCATAAATTTCCCTCATTGTACATTGTCACTCGGATGGGGCGCTCCTTTATTAGCGACACGACCTCCTAACTTTGGCCAATTTCTCACAATTATTCGTAGCTAATAATCAGTGCTTCAAAGATTTTCCATTCGTCTTACGAGAAAAGCAAAGAAAAGAAACGCAAAAACAAATAAACAACGTGTCTTTCTCAGGTAGCTCTCTGGCTCGTGGAAAACTCCCGGCTATACTTTCAAAAGTGCTCGCTTTTTAATTGCATATCCCGACACGCTGGGGAGACATCCGGCAGGACGATAAAGCGGTTGGAAAAAAATGCCACGACGCACTGGACGAGGGTTCGAGAGAAAACAAAGCAAAAAAAAAAAAAATAAACGCGAGCTTACGAGGTCGCGCGGTTGGGTGAAAAGTTCGCTGGGAGACTCGTCAAACTTCGAATTACCGAGCTTATTATTATCCCTCGTGGTTCCAAAGCTCGCTCTTGCCTCTTTGCCTCCACGAATCCGACTCCCTTCCGTCGTATTCGAGTACAACGCCACTTGGAAAAGGAGCACGAGAAAATGAGAGACTCTCTACCGTCCTGATAATCCTTTTCCCGTGTCTCACTCCTTCTGGAGCTTTGGGGAGGAGGGCTGCGAAAAGAATGAAAAAAAAAAAACCGAAAAGAAATTGCCCTGGCCCTTTCAGCCCTTGATGAAAGAAACAACGGACACTCTCATCCGAAGCACGTACTTCGAGACGTATCTTGCAACGTTTTTTTTTTTTTAAAGTCCTTCTCCTTTCCTCCTTCGAAACTTTGGCCACGCGTCTAGTTCTTTTTTTTTTCTTCTCCATCTCGCTCAACCGAACCACCGAAAAATCTTAACGACGACGAATTATTCGAGAAAAAAAAACATCCAGCTCCCTAACGGGACTCGTATCATTCGGACGAATGAATAATGAGCCTCGTTTTTAACCCACGCGGGAAGAGTATCGCTTTTTTTTTCTTTTTTTTTACATTCGTGTACGTTCGAGACAAAACTTGGCGTGTACGTGCCTGTGAAAAAGCAATATATATATATATATATATTTATGAGCAAGGTTTTGCACGAAATAACGTGATTATTTAGTAGGACGGCGCGCGAGCTCGCGATAATTAACCGTGACTTTATTGCCTCCCCGAGCTGTCAGCGAGCTGTCGACCTTCCCGAAACCTCTTTTCCACACACACACACACACATACATCCCTGAACGATTTTCCTTCCTCCTCCTCCTCCTCCTCCTCCTAATTCCCTTCCTCGGTCCCCAGCGTCTCGTCTTTGCCACCGATAATTAATTATATTAATTAAATGAAAGATCATTAGAGCGATTAGCTCGGTGAGACGCGAGGTTTGGCCGCGAGGGATCCGTAAAGCCTGATACACCACCGTTCTAACATTTCTTGCAAATATATCCAGTCTTTCGTACGTAAAGCAAGCTTTTTCCATCGTAAGAAAAATTTGCTTTTTAATCTTGTGCACGAGGCGAGAAAACACACTGCAAATCCAAGTCTGTTGTTTTAACAAAGCTATACTGCAAAAAAAAAATATATATATATATATATATATATATTTAAGGCCTTAGGTCACCATAGGATTTTCCAAAAATCGTTAAAAATGTACCTTAGTACCGATAAAATTATATTGCAAAAGATTGTGGGTGTGAAAAATCTCTAAGTACTCGATTTTTTAATTCTAGCGCAACCCCTCTTGATTAATGTCGTGACTTTCTGCTAACTTTAAACGCGTTTATCTCAAAACTATTTTTTTCGGCCGGACTCATAACTCAAACAAATTTCAACCGATTCACTTGAAATTTTGACTGTATATTTAGAATTACATTTTTTGAGGCACTACGTAGGATTTTTTATTATATGCATAGTTCCTTTTTTATAAACAATTTTCTGACGTTTATCTCATGGCATTTTATACTTTTTCTTTTAGAAATGCGCCATTTTGACAAAAACCAATATATCCAAAAAATTGTACGTACTTCTATAGCTGTTCTTATATATAATCGAAAAAACTTTAGTGTCTCATCATAACTGAAAAATTATAGGAGCTGTTGGTCCGGCCGTTGACCTTCCAGAAATAAAAGCGTCATCGGAAAAATGCTGCACAGTCGCCATTTTGACATGTATCGATGTGAAAAAATAATTTTGTACAGTCAATTACGTGTATAATAAAACTCCTATTTTGTAATTCCGATTTATGGTTTCGCTGAAAAAAAAAATCACAAAATATGCCTTTTTCTTGGCCTCAAGAGTGGCCTGAGACCTTAACACACGTCCGAGTGTGTAATTTCGGGATTCGCTTCATGCGTTTTGTATTAAACAGTTAAGGGAAGGTTATACCGTCGAGAGGCATGAAAAATGCATGAACGGGGGGATTTTTTTTTTTTTTATCTAAAATAAATACTTTTGGAAATGGGTTTCAACGTATTTTATCCTTCTATCAATGGAGAGTAAATTCCAATTTTATTTATTTAAAAAAAATCCAAAATGTCGGCTCCAGCTGCCGTCAAACGAAGCCATGCACGGCGTGTTTTGCTTTACGCGGAGCGCTCCACAGCCTTGCCAGTTCATTTTAAACAAAAACGAGTTAAAAATTATAAAACTAGACTAAAACTAAACGACAAGGACTTTGCAGTCCTTGTCGTTTTTTGTTTTCTGTAAAACTCCCGGATAATAAAATGGCAGCCGTTCGAAAAAAATAACCCAATTTTTTTGGCCCGATTTTTGTTTTGCTTCAACGGACGAAAGAAAATTGTCTAAATCAATTTTCCACAAAAATCGCTTCTTGATGGCCTCGAAAATTGAATTTCCTTTCAATTGCGCAGAGATTGATGTGAATCGATTCATCGCGCGCTGAAAAATGTTGTTTTAAAGAATAAAACGTATTTGAAGTTTAACGTTTAGGCTGTAAATTCAAAATACTTTAGTTATGAAAATATCCTTTTACTCAAGTGTTCCAAATACTTTAAGGATGCAATTATGTTGAAAAGAAAAATCGAATTTTCATCGTTATGAACGCTAACCTGCCTTAAGTGTATTATTCCGAATGCAATGAAGGAAGATTTTTATTTGCACAATTTGTTGGATAAAACGTGCGAGATGCACGCGTTATACCGCGCCCTATTTGCCACTCACTACCCCTGATTAGGTGGACTCGCTGTCCACGAGTCGTCGATTGCCAATGCCGCGGTCTGTATCTTCTCCTCCAACTTTGTCGTTGCTCTCTCTCTCTCTCTCTCTCTCTCTTCTCTCTCTCTCTCTCTCTCTCTCTCTC
>CAWVQM010000189.1:0-12037 GCA_963932345.1 Ophion ventricosus | reverse complement strand
TTTTAAAAAAATGTTCAGACTATTTCGTGCGTAAAACTGCCATTCAGCCATGAGTGTAGGCAGTTTAAATATCTCCTTATGTTAAAAAGGGTTTTGTTTTATTGTAAATTTTATAGCAACGGTGTAGATGATCGATTTAAAATTTGGAAGGTGAATTCAGTTTATGAGAAAGAATTTACTGACTTAAGAATTTACAGAAAGAATTTACTGTATAAATTTCAATCAAATGGTAACACTTCATCACTTGTCCCGAAACTCCTTAAGAGATGATCTGCAGAAAATTATTTATCATGATAATTTTTAAGAAATCTCAAAAGAGAATTTTTGCTGGATTAAAAAAAAGGGAAAATTTGATAGCCTTTTTTCCTGAAGAATAAAGTTCACCGGCACTGAGGAAAATTATTTGTTTCAATTAACTTAAGGGGTTGGTGTTTGGAAAAATAGGTATTAAAATAATAACAAATTTTGACGCGACTATTAAATATATAAAATTTGTTTTTCACAAATCCATTATACTTTTATAAATAAATTGAAAAAAAAAGACTAATAAAAGCATTTAAAAATGGCGGAGATATGAGTCGTCTAGTGAAAACCCTTTTTTCAAGTGGTGAGCAAATATCTCGAGATCTACTCAACCGATTTTGATGACATTTATTCTACATGTTCTTTATAATATTAGATGAAGTAAAAAGTTCTGAGCGTTTTTTCGCTTTATTACGATGATGAAATTAACATAGTTAGGATTATCCGATTTAGATCAAATATGCGCCGTTTTGTTCGATAACTTTTGTCCATTTTGAAGGCAATTTCATAATTCCGCGATTGAAGAAATCCTCGTCCCTATTAGTAAAAAACTTGACCAGCTCATTTTCACAAGCCTCTCCTGAGGCCAGTTTTGTACCGTTAAGAAAATTTTGCAAATGCTTGAAACAGTGATAATCGCTTGGTGCCAGGTCTGGACTATACGGTGGGTGCGATAGAACCTCCCATCCAAGCTCTCGGAGCTTCTGGCGCGTCGTTAAAGGTGTGTGCGGCCTGGCGTTGTCTTGATGGAACACAACACCCTTCCTATTGGCCAATTCTGGCCGCTTCTGGTCGATCGCCTGCTTCAATCTGGTCAGTTGTTGACAGTAGAGGTCCAAATTGAGTGTTTGGCCCGATGGGAGCAGCTCATAGTGGATGATTCCCTTCCAATCCCACCAAACACACAGCAAAACCTTCTTGGGCGTTAATCCGGGCTTGGCGATCGTTTGGGCCGGCTCACCGCGATTGGACCACGATCTTTTTCGGCTGTTGTTCTCGTATGTGACCCATTTTTCATCGCCAGTCACCATCCGCTTCAAAAATGGGTCGATTTCGTTAAGTTTCAGCAAAGAATCGCAGGCATCAATTCGGTCCAAAAGGTTCTTTTGCGTCAATTCGTGTGGCACCCATACATCGAGCTTCTTCTTGAGACCAGCCTTATGCAAATGATTCCAAACGGTTTTCTGGCTAATCTTCAGTTCCTGGGCAATGGAATAAGTGCTCACATGCCGGTCCGACTCGACGATTTCCATGATTTTATCGACATTTTCGACGATTGGCCTACCAGAGCGTGCCTCATCTTCGACGTCCATATTACCAGAACGGAATCATTGGAACCACCGCTTTGCTGTTGCATTCGATACTCAATAGCACAAATTTTTTTGGCCGCCTGCTCCGCCTTTTCACCTTGGTCGTAGTGGTACTGAAGAATGTATCGAATTTTCTCTTTTTTTTTACCTCCATTTTGGAACGCTGTAACACACAACTGGCTTCACCAAACACAAAACTGTCAAAGAACTTTTTTTGAAGCGTAATGTCATCTTTAAATCGCCATATAGTATGACCCGATGCGATGTATACATCGTGAGATATGGCTCACTAAAGACATCTAGCGGAAAACGCTCAGAACTTTTTACTTCACCCAATATTATCTAGGATGTAAAATAGGATTTTTTAAATATAGGATTCCACACAGACTTGTGGAATTTTTCTGTCCGTCAGACATCGTCTGAAAAAAAAATTAAACGTGTTCTTGCAAAGAAAGGTAATAGCTAAAGTGTATCATAGAGAAAAAAAAAATGTTTGTAGAAATGACAGCAGTTGAAAAAAGAATTCTGATTTTTACGAAAATGTTGAGTTTTAAAAATTAATAAGAAAATGAATGCTGCATCCAGTAAAAAAAAATCCTATGCAACATCCCAATTAATATTATGACGAATATTTGGTATAACTTTCATGAAAATCGGTTGAGTAGATCTCGAGATATTTTGTCCTCCATTTTGAAAAGTGACCCTCTTTTCACTAGACAATTCATATCTCCGCCATTTTTAAATGTTTTTTATTCGTGTTTTTTTATTTGTTCACAAAACTATAATATAAATGTGAAAAATAAAAATTATTATACATATAACATTCGCGTGAAAATTATTTCTTTTTTTCCGAGCGCCTTATGTGTCGTAACCTTTTAATCGTCATTTCCGGTTATCCAATGACGATTGCGTTGAAAAAAGAATGAATTTTGAATGACGTTGAGGTCACAGGACGTTAATAAGAGCGTAATTTTTCCATTTACCAGAGCTGTAGGGTGCCGCGCGTACGCGCGCGCTTTCGTTCGTGGAATTTTACGGGGTAGGGTGAGAGAGGGAGAGAGCTGCGCGTTGGATCGTGAGAGAGTGCGCACGCGCGTCGTCGTCAGTCCCCCGAGCGCCCTCTCGCGGTCATCCGGAGGTTGAGCTCATTCATAGGAATTTTACAGGTTGTCAGGCAGGTTTTTGGCCATGCCTTTGTCATGGTAGTGTAACACCCTCGTCGTCTTCATCTTCCACCACTTATAATTTTTCTTCCTCGCCGTTTACGCGACGATGATCCTTCCTGTCCCTCCCCCCTGCCCTTCCGTCCCTCATCTAGTCCTCCCACCCACGAGCTCTCGCGCTAATGTTATTCCTATATAGAGGCATGTGTATGCCACATTATACACGCTCAGACGCCCGGCCGTTCGGTCACAGGATAGATACGTTGATAAATTTATGGGCTCTACATGGAATTCTGGATTTATCGCTGCTGTCAAGCAGTCTCTTTCGACTATTCCCATTCCCCTTTGCTCTTCGCCGAGACAACAACAACAAAAAAAAATAGGTGTGATTCCGAAACCTTACGCTGTACGAACTCGTTCGAGAATACAAGATCGCGTGGACAAAGAGCGCATGATTTTTTGTTTTACATCCGAAACGTACCTCGAGCATTTTTCGAAAATTCATTTCTTCCCCGTTCATCGTTATTTTGTATAAAACAACGACGCGGCCTTGAAATAAATTATCCCGAAATGTCAATTTCGGGTCGTTTTTCTCAAAACTACATTTTTTTTTGCAATCGTCTGCACTGAAGCTCGAACAGATTTTCTATATTTATCAATACAGATTTTTTTTTCTCATAGGATTCTCTCTTAGCTGTTGAGCAATTTTTATTCGTTTTTCGTTCAGAAAATTCTTCACAAGAGCCCGAAATTTGACACGATGAAAAAAGTTTCGATTTC
Organism: Ophion ventricosus; assembly: GCA_963932345.1. Taxonomy (NCBI): domain Eukaryota; kingdom Metazoa; phylum Arthropoda; class Insecta; order Hymenoptera; family Ichneumonidae; genus Ophion; species Ophion ventricosus. The sequence continues at coordinate 8,481 of CAWVQM010000189.1, read as the reverse complement.
GAAATGTGAAAACTTTCTTTTTTTCTTCTCGAAAGATCATGAATAATTTTATTGTTGGATAAAATTCAATTTAAAAAAAATGTATAATTCATATTTTTTTCCGGATCCGACGATTTTTTTACCCTTTGAAGAAAACATGAAAAGCGCCCATTTGTTGCGCGACCGAAGGAACTCCTCAGATATAAATTTCTCGTCGATTTATCAATGATTTTTCTTTCTCGAATTATCCACGATTATTGCGCTTGGGAAATGAGTTCGAACTGCGTCCTCTGCTTCGGATCATTTCAGGCCGAACAATGCGGCGAGGGGAAGCGAGAAGGAGAGAAAGAGAGAGAGAGAGAGAGAGAGTGCGAGAAGGAGTAAGGGGAGAGAGCCTTATAGGTGACCTCCGGGACTGCGTGAGAACATCTTCCACAGAGAAGCTCGTCGCTCTGCCCATTCCCTGGATGTAAGCATGGCAAGAAAATAAAAAAGAGAAAGAGAAGAGAGAAAGAAAAAAAAAGAGCAGCGAGACAGAGTGCGAGTAAGAACAGAGAGAGAGAGAGAGAGAGAGAGAGAGAGAGAGAGAGAGAGAGAGAGAGAAAGAGAAAGAGCAAAGCAAAGGAGAGAAAAGTCTCTATAACAAACTGGCGATCGTGAAAGAAGCAAACAACACGGAGATAGGAAAGAGAAAGAGGAAGCGTACAAGTTTTCCCCTAGCGCGCTCACATCCCCGCGTTCTCTTCGCCGACGAGTTTGCGCCGTGGTACACCCGCAATAATACCTTCTGAATTCCATACAGGTATACGTATCGTGTAATGTATATATATATATGTGTACACACACACACATATATATATACGTACAGGCCGAGAAATGTACGCTATGCGCTCTTACAGCCCGTAGAAGTCGAGCGACAATGGCCCCCTCGCAGAAGCCGCGCGAAGCCGCGTCGAGAGTCCGCTAGGCGGCGACTCGGCCGCATTCGGGCGCGCGCAGCTTCACGTTCGTTTAGTCATTTGCTCGAGAGCGCTCACTCGCTCACGTCGGGTGAGAGTGCATGACCGGGAAAAGCAGAGGGACGAAAAAAATGCACGCCTCTCACACATATATCAAGAGACGCCGACAGCGTCTCGACGCCAAGTAATAATATATATAGATATATCTCGATAGGCGGCCATTGGCCAGCAAAGGAAACGCGAATATTCGTTCCTTCGATTATAGCTCCCACGTGTATCTTGCTGCGTGACTTTTCCACACGCAGATTTTTTCCGTAGCTTGCTCAACGATCGTCGGTGTAACGACTTAATTACTCGGGGAGGGAGGGGGGTCGCGCGCGCACGATACTTTATACGATTAATCCGTGTAGAATCCTTCGCGTATCGAAAGACAAATCGGGACGAGGTTTTTTTTTTTTACTCGTAAAGAGCTTCTCAGTGGTACGTGTTATATTCATCATACTCGAATACAATCGTCGAACCGGTTTGATGAGAAAGCAGAGCGGGAAATTCGAATTTTACGTTGACGCCGAAATCGGTGTTATGAAACACGCTTATTGGCCTAGCTGTGCGGGCATTCCGAATCTATTGGAATTATATTGATTTCGTTTATTTTAATTTGACAATGGGGGAAATTTGACTTCGATATCAGTTCTCATTTGGTTTATTCCATATGTACAGCCTCCTGGATATCGGATAATTGGGTCATTGACCCTTTGACAGATGAGTTTTTTTTTTTTGGAGCGTTTGGCAAAGTTGGTACATGGTGAATCTGAATTCATGAGTAGCCAATGTGAGAATAAAAAAATATTCGAGAATTTTTCTACCCTCGGAAACTACCCCCAAATGAAAAAACCACTCCAATCGCTTGAAAACATCTTAATTTCATTTCCCATCGTTCAATTCTGCCAGAAATTGAGGAAATGTCATTCCAGAAGACGTAGTGGGATTCTGAAGAACTTACGGATCAATCAACCCTTATGAACTACCCCTCAATTGAGAGAAATTCCCCCCCCCCCTTCCAATGGATAAAATGTTATCATCTCATTTTCTGTTATTTTATCCTGATCTGAATCGAAATATGAGTGTTCCAGAACACGTAAGTATATTCTGAAGGACTTACGGATAATTCGATGTTTTGTTACTGTTGGGGGTAGTTTTCGAGTCAGATTTTCTTGCTACAAATTTTTCATGTGTTTTCAAAAATGTATATGAACTGAACATCAATAAAAGTGCATTTTCAGGCGCATCACCACTGCTAGGAGCGGTTTTTGATGTTTTGTTACTGTTAGGGGTAGTTTTTGAATCGGATGTTCTTTTGATACCCATTTTCCATGCGTTTTCGAAAATATATATGAACTGAACATCAATGGAAGTGCATTTTTGGGCGTATCGCCATTTCTAGGGGTCGTTTTTGATGTTTTGTTACTGTTATGGGTGGTTTTTGGTTCGGACCTTTTTGCTACAAATTTTCGATGTTATTTCAAAGTACACACTTGAGATCGCGACTCTAAAAAAAATGTTGTCTGAAAGTTATGCTCATTTTTTCGCTATTTTCGCGACTTTCGACAGGGTGTGAAACTGGAGGGTTGCAAACCTTACGTTTACCGAATTTTTCACGATTAGATGCATCCTTTATCTTCAGAATGCGACCTTAACGATGTCGATATGTTCATTTTTCTGGCAGTTACGATTTTTCAAAGTAGGTGGGACGTATGTGTCCCACCAGCCGTTAAAAAGTTAAATGATTTTTTTTTTCAGTGTAAAGCTCACGTGCGGTTTTTAAAGCAAAGTATTTTTCTTTTTTTTTCAACAATTAACAACGATATAGCAATTTGAAATTGTTGTTTTGTTGGGCTCGGCAAAAACGCGCCGAGAGCATCCGAAGTTACCCGAGCGCTCTGTGACGTCACCGTTCGAAAGCCGATATACGAACTACTCTTGTGTAATACGAGTATTCTGTAATTGATCGATCATCTTCAAATTTGGAACACGTTTACATAATATAATTTATTAAAACATGAACCTAAAGTTGGAAAGATTAGATTCTTTAAAACATATTTATTATTGCAAAATGCCGAGGAAAAAAATGCTAAAAATCGATCATTTTTTTTCCAAACACGTTCCAACATTCAATTCTCGATTTTTTTTTCAAAATTTAGGTTCATGTTCTTAAAAAACATCTTAAGAATGTATAAAAAAATGTTCGTCTATTTCAGACGCGAATTGCGAGCTGCACAATTCCCGCAAATCGACAACGACGATGAAGACACGCCAAGGGACACAGCCGATTACACCTTAATTAATGCCTGAAATAACTTGAAAAAATTACCAGAGATGTATGAAACATAAATAAATTATTGTCAGAGTTGCGGAATTTTCCGTTTTTTTTTCACAATACAAAAAATCCAAAAAATCATCTAATTATCGGTCTCCTAAAGTGGTTGCCCGCCTTAAGCAGACGCTTCGCTTGGTCCGAAGAATTGTGGCATTGCGTTTTCAAAGAAAATGCTGCTGCTCGCTCAGAGCCTCTGACATTTTAGCCCCCTTATTTTCCTCGAGCTCTTTCCACATGCGAGAACGAGACAAAAACATCAGCGATGAAAATCGTCTTGACCGCCCTAGGTTCGTTATCGGCGAACATATAACTTTCTTATCCCTAGAGAAAAACTGTGAAAGAAAAAAAATAAGAAAATAGGATATTCAAGTTGCAGAACCGAAAGTTTCCTCTTTACCTTCGATTCCGGACGAGACGTATCCTCCAACTTGCACAAATTGTTCGCACCGTGTATCTTTATATCGGTCGGCTATATACAGACTATTTCTTATTTGCATATAATTCGAAACTTTGAGAGCGGTTCTGTACAGAGGAGAAAAAAAAACGTGGTGGAAGAAGCGACGGAACTAAGGAAAGAGAGAGAGGGGGGGGGGGGGGGGGGAGAGAGAGAGAGAGAGAGAGAGAGCTCTATACACGTATATATGTGTTATGTGTGTACGTATCGAGGATGGTGAGCAACCACCCGCAGTGGAAGGGAGACAAAAGAGTTGGGCCCAGATACGGAAAGTTGCGAGTCTAAAGAGAGTTGCGAGGGTGTGTGCAGATCGGGCTGCTGGCTTCGCGACGAAGAGAACGACGAGGACGACGACGACGACGACGACGACGACGAGTCTTCCTGTAAGAAGAAAAACTGGAAACGTTGCCATCGATCGTTATCCCGGTGAAGGGGTATATAGAGAAGGGTGCCGGAGAGCCCGAGCAACCAGCGAGCTTCTCGTCGACATCCTTGGATATTTCTTCTTCTCTTCTCACTTCTCTCTCTCTCTCTCTCTCTCTCTATATCTTTCTCTCTATCTCTCTGTCACTCTCTCTCTCTCTTTCTCTCTGGCTCTCACCATTTCTCTCTGTCTCGTCGAGCCTCAAGGGCCTGTGCATTCTGCGCGCGAGCGAAAGACGGTCCTCACTCGGAGACAATCTGCATTCGCAGTGTTGTTGTGTGCGCGTCGGCTTCTTGGCCGCTTCTGGATTCGAGCACCGAGTGAACGCGTCCCGATGGAAGAAGGAGATCGAGCATACGAGAAGAGACAGGGGGTGCGAAGAGAAAAATAAAACGAGGAAGAGAAACAAAAACAAAAAAAAAAGAAACGAAACGAACCCATTGCTATTAACATACCAGGATAAGAAGAAACGATATGTATGTGTACGTGACAGAGAGCCGGCGGGGGTAACACGGGTCATCGAATTTCTCTGTTCTCTGGCCAAACGTCCGATACGACTGTATCATTCTCGTGCCAAATGTTGTAACGTTAAGGGGGCACATACGAGTGGATGGCACAAAGAATACGTGCATTTTGAGAATTATTGTCTCAAAAACTTTTCATCCGTTTTCATCCAAGTTTGCTTTATTCGAAAGTATACACTAGCAAAAAGAAAATTTAATTCAAATAGGATCTATTTAAGGGGTTACGTGGATTTCGAAGCCAAAAAAAGCATATTTTCTCTATTTTTTTTTAAATATAATATATAAATTGTTTCATTCAAAATGTTGAGCACATAAAAGAGCAACATTTCAACAATATTAAAAAAAAAATTTATCCAAAAATTTGGGAAATTCAGCCGGTGGAGCCAGGTTTCCGGAGAGCCCTCAAAAAAAAGTGTCCTCGTGGTGGTCAAGATAACTCATGATAGCTTTATCTGAAATTAAAAAACCAATTTTTTTCTGTTAGTAGATAAGTATAGCTCGTGATTGAACGAAGGATTTAAAAAAAAATTGAAATTTGAATTTTTGGCAGAGTTGTACGCAAAATAGTTCAATTTTTGGTACAATTTACACTACGTATAGCCTTGTAAAATTAGTTGTGATCGAAAAAAAAAAACCTTCGTTCAATCACTAGTCAATGCTATTTTGAAGAAGCTTGCAATATTTCAATAAAATCGGTGCATTAGTTTTTGAGAAATCGTGTCCACCGACTTAAAAAATAGTGTTTTGAGAAAAATACGTATACCTGCGTCGCTCCCGGCCGGTCTTTCCCAAAGGGGGGAATTCCCAAATGCTCTCTCTCTCTCTCTCTCTCTCTCCTAGACTTTTACTCCGATTGACTTAAAACTTTGGGAGAATATTCTAGACATATTGTACTATTAGATAATAAAATTTGAAAAAAAATGTTTTTTTTTTAATTTTCAAACCCAAGTAACCCCTTACCCCTTCGTGGTCACTCTGGATAGAATCGACCCATCGATCAATTTTTGGCGTAAATATTAGATATAGTAAAAGTTTCTGAGCGTTTTTTCGCTTTATTTCGACGATGAAATTAACATAGTTAGGATTATCCGATTTAGATCAAATATGCGCCATTTTGTTCGATAACTTTTGTCCATTTTGAAGGCAATTTCATAATTCCGCGGATTGAACAAGTCCTCGTCCCTATTGGCAAAAAACTTGACCAGCTCATTTTCACAAGCCTCTCTTGAGGCCAGTTTTGTACCGTCAAGAAAATTTTGCATATGCTTGAAAAGGTGATAATCGCTTGGTGCCAGGTCTGGACTATACGGCAGGTGCGATAGAACCTCCCATACAAGCTCTCGGAGCTTCTGGCGCGTCGTTAAAGATGTGTGCGGCCTGGCGTTGTCTTGATGAAATACAACACCCTTCCTATTGGCCAATTCTGGCCGCTTCTGGTCGATCGCCTGCTTCAATCTGGTCAGTTGTTGACAGTAAAGGTCCGAATTGAGTGTTTGGCGCGATGGGAGCAGCTCATAGTGGATGATTCCCTTCCAATCCCACCAAACACACAGCAAAACCTTCTTGGGCGTTAATCCGGGCTTGGCGATCGTTTGGGCCGGCTCACCGCGATTGGACCATGATCTTTTTCGGCTGTTGTTCTCGTATGTGACCGATTTTTCATCACCAGTCACCATCCGCTTCAAAAATGGGTCGATTTCGTTGCGTTTCAGCTAAGAATCGCAGGCATCAATTCGGTCCAAAAGGTTCGTTTGCGTCAGTTCGTGTGGCACCCATCCTTCTTTTAGGTAAAAATGTTGAAAATTCACAGAACTATGATTTTTTTAACGAAAAAGTGTATTTTTTTGCGTTTTCGCCTATTTATGAATTTTTTTTAACTTGTCGGCATTTTATTTCTCATAAATAAATTTTTCGTACATCATCTAGAAAGTTCAAAGCATGTTTCGTAATTTTTTGCACCATTTCGGACGGATAGTTTGGTCACAATACTTTTTTTTTTAACTGACTGGGTAGAATGAAACAGGTTTGATTTTTTGTTTTTTCTTTGATTGAAAAATATTGATAAAGAATAAAGTTATTATTTAAGCAAAGTCCCGCAATGTTGCGAAAGAAATTTGAGCAATTGAAAAAGTATTGTTATCTAAACATTCCAACGGGGCAAAGTTCAATTTTATCGAACCGCGTCTCAGGCACTCGTGTTAACTAGATAGCAATTTGATAATGAAACATTAAAATATTAACGAGTACCCTTGATCCGGAGCACGATCAATTTATAAAGTTTACTGCTCACGTGTATTATTACGACATTGGGCTTTAAATATTTCAAAGTGAATTTCAAAGCTCCAAGGAGCGGGACCGATATGCCAGTCTCTCGTTTCCAAGAATAATGATTTGATCGATTTTTTATCCCTCAGCAACGCGACACTGGTAATAGAAAGAAATATTATACCTGTACTTTTAATTAAGAAGTACTGACAATTCAAAACAATGGTTAATTATCTGTATTTTACCCCAAGTGTCTGAGGCAAAAATAAAAATTGTCAACTTTCCCTACGATTGTAGGAATCGATTTTTATTTATCAATATTTTGCAATGAAAATTTAGGAAAATATATGTCAGATGTTGTATTATTATATGGAAATTAATTAAATAAACCAGCATTACCTGTATCGTCTAAAAAAATTCTTGAAAATATGCTTTTTTTCACCGAATTAACCTTACCCCGCCCTTAATATACTCTTTGGAGTCATATTGCCCATGGATCGAGTAGGAAAGCTAGCGGAACACTACACGGAGAGAATTGAAAAGTAATTTTTGTCGTGAATTTCACGGTAAAAATTACCGTGATATATTTCAATGTGGTGACAAGTGAGCAAAGCATAATAATTCGTATGCGACAAGTTTTTTTTAACTCACGTTACAGAAAATTTCAAATACGTAGCTAAAATTTTACTATACAAGAAGGGTAGCGCGCACGATAATTTTTACCGAGAGCACAATACATTTTCCTATAACACTCATTAAATTTTATAATAAATCTTAAAATAACTGTTATGAAGACGATACTTTTTTATAGACATTTTTGAAAGGCATAATATAATAAAATGCACAGTAAAATTTCGCTGATATTATATATTTTTTAAATTTAAGTTTTGCGTATTTTGTTACACATGAAAATTTACTAGAAAATCTGGTAAAATTTTCTATCTGAAGAAGAAATTTTATTTTATTTTCGCGAAAATCTGTCTTTTACTCAGTAATAATAATCGAAGTTTCAGGGTTGTCATCTGGTTACCGTTACTGCACGGTAATTTTTAACATTTAATTCTCTCCGTGTACCCTACCCTACCCTATTTTTTTTTTCAACTAAATAACACTAAATTAATGCCGTTACAGTGCACCTTAAACGTAGTATCATTTTTCTCCACTTCTTCTTTCACAGAAAAAATGTATTTGATAAAACACTCTATCAGTAAGTCTTTGTTAGTGATATGAAGCAAAATAATTTATCATTGAACAAATGTAATCATTTAAATTTATGAGTAAAATCTCACGTGCGTGGGAGGAGGGGTGTCTCCACATCACCAAATCTCACCAGGGGAGGGGTCCAAATTAAAGAAAAAATACCTCACGTAATTAATGGACCTCCCCCCCCAAAAAAAAAAAAACCCCCAGAATTCATTCGCTCGAAAAAGAATCCGAAAATCCCTTCGCCCAAAAAAAAACCCAGCTTTCCTTTACCTCATAAAACCCAGAGCTCATTC